>PVHP010006455.1:0-59899 GCA_004024765.1 Zapus hudsonius | reverse complement strand
CAAATTAAACTCTTTTCCTTCCATATAAGCCTCTTCTGGTTGGATATTTTGTACCAGCAATGAGAAAGTAACTGATGTAAGTATCATATTTCAACAAGTGACAAGTCCTAGCTTTCAATTGCAATCTGATTTCTTCCCTGCGCTCTACACATGTATCTCTAGTGGTCACGGTCATCTTTATTCTTTCTGATCTATGCAGTCATGCAGTGAATCTTGGTGGCTGTGCCTCTGAAATATACTTGTAATCCACCTATGTCTCACCATCAGTTTTCCCCAGGATGGTAGCAATGCCATCCCTGACTGCTCTCCCAGCTTCCATTCTTCTGCCTCTTCAGATAGTCTCATCACACAAGGCAGTTATCCTTTGCAAAAACACCTTCCGCTTTAATCTACTGAGAAAATGCTCAGTGGACCCTGTGATCAGACATGATCCCTGCCCTGTTGATACACTGATTCTCTGACATAAGCATCTAGTACTGGTGTTTTCCGTTCCCTTGTTCACAAGTAGCCATATTGCCTCCTGCTAGTCTCCCAGTGTGCCAGGAGTTCTGTGTGAAGCCTTCATATGTGTAGGCTTTTACTTCATTTTTTAAAATGATGCCCATTTAAAATGTCAATCATTAATCCTTCCCTTGCTTTGTATATTCTTTCTGCCTCTTATCAATATTAATAAATAAAATGATATAAATATTACCATGTAAGCTACTTCAAACTATATATTTTATTGATATAGCCTGGAAAGCAGGGGTTTTTGCATATGTCTTTCATTGCTATAACCAGAGATAAGAATAAGGTCTACAATATAAGAGACAATGAATGACCATTATTTGAGTGAATGAATGCACACAGATATTTGCATGGGAATAAAGAGTCTAGAGTTGATAGGTATTTAAATTTAAAGAGTAGTTAGCAATAAGTTACTTAGAAATAAAATAACCTGCCTTATATTTTTTTTGAGATAGAATCTCCCAGGCTAGAATAGCCCAGGCTCACCTCAGATACAGGGTTCCCCTGCCTCTTCCTCCTTAGTGCTGGAATTATATGCATATATCATCGTGCTCAGCCCAAAACAGTTTTCATTAACATTACTAGTGAAAGTACAAAAGAAAAACATTGACACAATTACAATGCATTGCAATAATTATTTTTAACATATTCTTAACTGATTTATTTGATATTGTTTCTGTCTTTATTGTTGAGTACATTTGGTCTTAGAAAAGGATTGGTGTTTGTTCATTTAGTCATTACTTTTATATTATAAATAACATTTCAAGAATACTGGGGGCTGGAGAGATTGCCTCCAGTGCCTAAGGCCCCAAGTTCAATTCTCCAGGTCGCACATAAGCCAGACCCACAAGGTGGTGGCCCTGGTCCCCCCCTCTCTCTGTATCTTTGCTTGAAAATTAATAAATAAAATATATTTAAAAAAGGGCTGGAGAGATGGCTCAGCGGTTAAGGCACTTGCCTCCAGTGCCTAAGGCCCCAGGGTTCAATTCCCCAGGACCCACTTAAGCCAGACCCACAAGGTGGTGGCCCTGGTGCTCGTTCGCTCTCTCTCTGCTTGAAAATGAATAAATAAAAAAAAGAATACTGTTCTTCCTTTATAAGTTGAGTGTGTTTAAGTACTAGGTACTCTACTACATGCATCAATTGATTTCATTCCCATGCAAATCTGGAGTATTGTCTTTGCAGTGGCGAGGACCCTGATGCTTAGATGGTAAGTACCCACCAGGGATGCACAGACACTAAGCAGCAGCAGCATTGAAACAAGGCCCTGAAGCTCCAGTCTGCTCTTCCACTCGTGTTTTAAAATGAGAAAATCAGCACACATGTTATCTTTATTTCTAATCTCCCCATCTACATTCATGCCCATTTACCAATATATATTTAGACAAAATGTTGATACTAGATGACTGCATTTTTTGTATTTTTAAAATTCCTAGACAGATCTTGCTATGTAATCCTGGTTGTCTGGAAGTTGCTACATAGACCAGTCTGGCCACAAACCTATTGCTATCCTTTTGGCTTCTGTCTCTCAAGTGTTAGCACCAGCATGACTGGCTTTTATTTTTTATTAACCATTTTATACTTATATACTATAAAGTGTTATTCCATATTGAGAGTTATATATAAACACATTTTTTTGTATCTTAAAACTTTGATTTTAAAATATTTTTATTTTATTTTAATTTATTTGCAAGCAGAGAATGAGAAAGAGAGAGAGAAAATGGGCACATCAGGGTTTCCAGCCACTGTAAACCAACTTCAGATGCATGTGCCACTTTGTGCATCTGGCTTTATGTGGGTACTGGGGAATTGAACCTGGGTCATTTAGGCAAACACCTTAACCACAACAAGTTTGATTTTACATTCCAAAAGATTTTTATGCCAAATATTTTTCTTTCTTATTCTTGAGAATTTTATCATTATTCATCCCATGGATGACAGAAATAGATCTTGAGTAATAATTTTTAAATGATAGGGTGTTTTCTAAAATATGTATCTGAAAATGACTCATTTCCCATTTTTCCATGGTTAAACATATAATTCTTTGTATTTTTCATTCTAATCCATTTTCTTAAATACTATAGAGACATTTTCCCATTGTCTTTTTCCTTTGTGTTTAAGAGATTCTGGTATAAGGTAAATATTATTCCTTTGTAAGTATCCTGTTTTGTTGCATTAGTTTCTGCCTAAATATTACAGGATTTTTTTCTTTCTTTAGAATTATAAAGATATAAAATTTCTAGTGAAAGTGTCCTTTCTGAACTTCTGTGTCTATTAAGCCTCACAATAAAATAATATACTTTTTTTGTTTTCAGCACAGTTTTGAATTTGACTTGAATATTTTCAACTACATGAAGCTTTTATTATTCTATGTTTTAAACTCACTAAAACTGCTTATTTTGGCTTCACATCATCTTAGTCTACTGAACACTGTAATGATCCATTTGACATGAGTATTTTGAAAAAATTCTTTATGTTAAGAATAGTCGATTTCATAGGATATAGGCTTTTTTTTCAAGGTAGGGTCTCATTCTAGTCCAGGCTGATCTGGAATTCACTGTGAAGTCTCAGGGTGCAGGGTAGCCTGGAATTTACAGATATCCTCCTATCTTTGCCTCCCAAGTGCTGGGATTAAAGGCATGCACCACCATGCCCAGCTGGATAATAGTTTTTTGAAAACATATTTATTTACTCTCTCTGAGAGAGAGAGAGAGAGAGAGAGAGAGAGAGAGAGAGAGAGAGAGAGAGAGAGAGAGAGAGAGAGAGAGAATGGACATTCCAGGGTTCCTTGCCACTGCAAATGAACTCCAAATATATGCACCATTTGTGCATCTGGCTTTATATGGGTTGTAGGGAATTAAACCTAGGCTGACAGGCTTTATAAACAAGTGCCTTTTAACTGCTGAGCCATCTCCCCAGCCTAATATGATTCCTCAGAACAAGTCTTATTTTTTTGTATTCATTTCTTTTTCCGGGGTAGGTGTGTGTGTGTGGGTGCTCTGTCTACTTTGGGAATAGATGTGAGCTCTATGAGACACTGAAGGAGTCTTTCATTCCATCTTTAGGATGCATAAGAAGGGAGAAGTGAAAAAGCTCAGGTGAATTCCAGTCTGTCATTTTTCACAACTCCAGGAAGCTGCAGTCAGGGAGGACAAAGGTGTCTCCTGTTCTAGGATGTTCTGTGACAACACACTGATTCTATATCTGTGATCAGCAATGTGGAGCCCACTAGACATGGTGGCTGTTATGCATTTACAAGTAGCTGATATAAATAAACTTGTACCATTTGATGTTATTAGATTTCATTTTGAATGGTCACCGGAGGTAGTAGTTATTGTAAAGGACGATACTGATCTGGGGTGTTGGTTCTCACAGGGTGGTCCCAGACCAGTATCATTAGCATCTTCTGAATACTTCTAGCATCATTGGGGCAGGGCCCAATCTAGGCTTTAGCAGACCCTCCTCATGATTCTATTGCAAACAAAGACTTAAGAATTGCTTGTCTACTGATTGAGTGAGAGGAGGACCTGAGTTAACTGGCAGTCACAAGAGAGGTTTCTCTCGGTTCTGTTGGGGAATTAACTAGGGCAGTGTCCTCATTCTTTGCTTGTCACAGTTGTCCTCATTAAGAACTGACTGTGACAATTCCTCCAACTAAGTGTGTCAGGAGTGAGCCTGTCCTGTGATCCTCTCTTGCTGAACTCTGGCATGCTTTCCAGTGGGACTGGGAGCATCCAGTGATACCTCCTCTCCACTCCCTTGTTATTCCTTTACTTCTTGCCCTTAACTGTCTAGGGATTCCCTAGGGGAGCTGATTTCTCATATATGTGTATTTATATATCTCAAGTATCTTCAATCTAGTTCGTTTTGCCTCTTACAGAAACTTTCATAGTTAATCTTCCTATTTTTTCCTTTGCATATGTGTTGGTGACTTCTGAAAGAGTATAGGAAGAGCTGAAACAGAGAAATGGATTCAAACTCCAAGAACCTGTCTATGTTCCTCTCAGTGCCCCTCTTTGTCATATAATTCTAGAGTGCTCTTTGACATGTAAGATTTCATTTCACAAAATATTCCTGTGATGTCAGGTTTTTAAAATTCCCATGTAAAAGACTAAGGCTTGTTCGGTAAATGGTCTGTATAAGAAAAAGGTGTAGAGTATTTCCCAGTATGCAGAAAATGGTGAATATCATTTAATGCATCTTTGGCATAGATTAAATACCATATTAAGTATTTGTGTACATAAGTCTTAAAATAGCTTCCATTTCACAGAAACTGAACAAAACCAGAAAGGTTCTATAACTTGTCTAAAATATAGTAGTTAGTAAAAGTGCCAATATTCATACCTGGTCTGTCTGACTCTAGACATTATGTTCTTACTTGATATCTACGTTGGTTTCTTAGCTTGTGGAGTAATCACATAGCATAAAGTGTATTACATTGTCAGAAGGCTTCTTCAAATCTTATCACTTCTCATTTATATTTGGCTTCTATACTACACAATCCAGAGCCATGTAATTAGTAGTTAATATAGAAAAACACATTTTTTTTTCTATTTAAAATTTTTGCTTTCTTTTTTTTTTTCTGAATGGAATGTCTCAAACCATACCAGTCTTAACTTCCTTTTTATCTGTTTCATGCCAGGCACTGTGCTAGGTGCTGTGCTCCTGATGGTTGCTAGGTTGCCTAACAACAACCCCTACCAAACCATCTGGTGAATTGCTTGGTTACTGCAATACTCCATCACACACCACTGCCAACCTGTCTTTGTGGTGAATTCCATTACAGATCCACACCAAACATTACTAGCACTTTAAGTCTCAGAGCTTGTAGCTTCAGAGCTGCAGATTTAAAACAAGAATGGAATCTTCAATTTTTACTCAGCTGAAAGGAAAAATGACATATCGAAATTTAGAGAAAAATGGTCTGACTTGGAGCAGATCTTACTAAGCGAACTCTCAAAAGGACAGAGTCAAACTCCACATATTCTCCCTCATATGTGGTTCCTAACCAAGTTAACTGTAAACTCTATGCAAACCAGCCGAGAGAAATGATTGTAAAATTGGGGTAAGGAATTGGGTGGGGGGAGGGGATAACTTAAACATGAAACTAAACCAAGATTGGTTCACAATCATAAAATCCTCATGTTCATAATGTAACCTACTGAGGAAGTAGTGGGCGTCGTCTGGCAAGAGGGGCCGGGAATAGAAGGGGAGAGAGTCTAACCTGTGAAAAATTGATCAGTCTGGCAACTCATGACCAGTCATCGGCTCCTTCTCTCACTGAGCTGTTGATCAAAGTGACCCATGAGGTTCCAAAAACAAGATAGGATTCTTTCAAAGCTCTTGAATGCCCACCCCAAGCCTGAGGTAGGATCCTGTTGCTGAAGAAACCACAGAAAGCCATCTATCAGCATTGAGAGACCCTGGAGGTCTAGATTGGTATCCAGCCCCCAGATGGTAGTTAGGGCATAGCTGGAAGGCACTGAATAAGCTGCCAGGGGAAGCTGGTCAACAACAGCTAGAGTAAACAGAGACCACTGACATGAAACACAGTCTGCTGCCAGGAGTAGGCTGAACACACTGCCTACTGGGATAGAACAGCAAATCAAGAAATGAACACTTGTGCAATGGAGGTGCAAAAGCCTGGGGGAGGCCACCAACATCTTTTAATTCGGCCAAGTAATCCACTCAATGATGGGGAGCCCTTAACTGGAATTGGAGACTCAGGGCAAAATGCACTGAGAACCAAAATCTGGGGACCCCAAAGAGAAATGCACTATACGAGTAATTTACAAAGAAGCTACTAACAATGGAATTTAGCTAATTCAGAAATGTGTATCTCAGGTAACCTATACGGATCTCACTCTCCGATGGAGATTCTGTTTGTATTTTTCAGAAGGCAGCGAGAGAGCTGTGGCTCTTCCAACCCTACCAATGAGCCAAAGGCCGATAGTTGACATCCTGGCAAGAGATGAGCCACCCCAGACCTACTGTGGAGGATCCACATGGAATCCCACAGAGAGTGGTGGGATAAACAAGAGACCTATAAACACAGCCAATCAGTCAACATAGGATGATCCAGAGAGACAGACACCAAAGTTTTTCAACACAACCTCAAGCAGAAGCACAGAGGCCCCTAAGACCTCAACAATAAAGCAGCCTTAATACTCACCTACCATGACTCAGGGAACTGAGTGAAGAGGAAGTGGAAAGATTATAAGAGACATGGTGGGGGAGAATATCAGAGACATGCCCCCAGTAACAACATATAAAGGGGGGGGTGGAACCGGGTTGACTCCTAGGCTATTCACAACTCCCTACCCCATGGACTGATCCAGACTGCCCATGGAGGAGGATATCCAGCTGTTTGGGGACAGGGAAGAGGAAAAATGGGGAACTGGGGATATCAATGCATCTAATTATGGATAATAAAGGAAAAATATATTAAAAAATAAAATAAAGAATGAAATCTTCAAGTCAGCACCATTCAGGCAATGTCTCTTTACCACTGAGGACAGGTGGTATCCTAACCACTGTGACCCAGTTATTATGAATGATTCAGAGATGGAAGACCTGATTTCAATTGCTCAAGCATTGAATTTTCCACATAATTCAGCTTTCTAAGGATAGGATCTCTGATTCATGACAGAGAAGATTAATTTTATTTCTAATGTTTATTTCCTTTCTTGACTGTTATAAACAAATGGGTGCTATTTTATTTCTTCTCCTAAAATATTAAAATACAGTATCTTTTGTTACAGAACATTATTGCTTACAAAGGATAATCAACTACAACATCTAATTCAATGTAATAATGAGGACAACATTTGAAGGAGGCATTATTTCCCCATTTTTTTCAGAAAAAAAAAAACAAAGGTTCTTAGCAATTCATTCAAGCAATCTGAACAAATACCTATATCACCTTGAGGCAGTGGAATGTGCCTTGATTTGAAAGTAACATGTCCCTTCAGGTCCATGTGTTTGAACACTTGGTCCCCAGCTGGTGGTGTGGATTGGATAAGCTGTGGAACTGTAAGGAGATGGAGTCTTACAGGAGGTCACTGAGGTTCAGCCTCTGCTTCCTGGCTGATTGTCATATGATGAGCTATCTCATGTTCCTGCTGCCATGCCTTCCCCACCATGATGAAATGTCTCTTCGAAGCTGTAAGGCAGAATGAACCATTTCCTTACTTAAGTTGCTACTGTCCAAGTGTGTGTGTGTGTGTGTGTGTGTGTGTGTGTGTGTGTGTGTGTGTGTTTTCCCACAGCAATGAATAAAATAACTAATACAGAGTAACCAAAAGGAAACAAACACAGGCTGTCCTCTTGAGTCTTGAGGTTAGGAAACACACAAGATCAGTACAGAACACACTGTTAAAGAAAGAGGATTTGTGGGGTCTAGAGAATGATGAAATAAACTCTTGTATGGGGAAAAGCCAAGCACTGAAGAATAGGTAGAATTTAGGCACAAGTGAGTGACAGACATACAGAGACTGGATGGTCTCCATGGTATGAGAAAGCAGTACTTACTGTCTGATTGCAGGGCAAAGACATAAATGGAATGGTGGGAAATAAGGCTGCAAATACAGCACCTTGTTTTGGGGCACAAGTGATTTAAACAAAGTAACCAACCAAAGTGGTTTTCACTCACAATCCAGTTACCATTCTGGTATTATATTCCAAATTTACTAACATGGTATAGCTCAATAGAGTTGAGAATTAGATGTTGGGGTATCAAAAGAACTCCTGACTTGCTTTTGAAATCCATCTCTGCCAATCTTCTGTCGAAGCATTGAGAAATGTATATTGTAAGGCAACTGATGGAGAATCTCTTTAGACAGGAACCTTGGTATTCGTCATGTGAAAGCACCTTAGTTTTTCTGAATGCTACTAGACTTTAGAGCAGAACAATCAGAGGTAAGTGCTTTGAGCTGGACAAGAGGGACAGGAAGCCCTGTGCTGCTAAGCAGTTGCTTATCTCTGGGTAGACGTGTACAATTTACTGGAAGAGGAAGTGGGAATCAAGACTGATTGAAATCAAATCTTTAACATTTCAAGCAATTGACGTAACTGGCGTGTCTATGTCACTTTGTCCTCTTCCATCACAGCCATCACACAGAGCTCACCCCTGGAGTCTGTGGCCTTCCTGGAAATTCCCTGCCTGACTCAGAACCTTGAAGAATTAAAGAAAGGGGTAATGGTCATGAATGATCCACACTGTGGTAACAGTTATAAAGAGAAACATAAGAGAGAAACGTAATCCATTTTATTCTAATTATATTGTGTTTATTTTTTGACCTACAGATCCATGTTTATGGCTACATTATTAAAAATTGCCAGGAAACAGAACTAGCCTAGATGTCTATCTACAGATGAATGGATAAAGAAAATGTGACATATCGACATAGTGGAATTTTAATCAAGTATAAAGAAAGATAAAATCATGGCATTTTCAAGAAAAGGGCTGCAACTAGAAATTATTGTAAGTGAAATATTGCAGATTCAAAAACAAAAACTATACATTTTATCTCATGTAAACCTTAGATTATCTCTATCTATCTATCTATCTATCTATCTATCTATCTATCTATCTATCTATATCTACCTATCTATCTATCAACTATCTATGTATCTATATCTGTCTGTTTGTCTGCCTATCGTCTACTTAAGGAAGATGGGAATTAGAGAAGATGCTGGATTGCTTGTAATAAGAAAGCAGATGGGGGCACTAATTGAGAGGACTCAGCTTGGGTTTAACAAGTGGGGAGGGCATAGTAGAGGAGGAAGGATGAGAATAAAGTGTAATGACACATATGATGATGACATGATGAAACCCATTACTTTGTACAACACTCTAAAACAATTAATAAAAGGAAGTGGCTTTTCAGAGTTTTAAAATGAACTGTCTTCTTCCAACAGGAAGACATGTATAAACATAGCTGTGCTCTCTGTAGGTTTTTTTTAAATATATATTTATTGTCCATAATGAGTTACATTCTTTAGTGGAATAATTCTTGAAAAAAATGAAGAGAATTTCAACAAGTGAAATGAGAGGGGAGGAACAGTATTCCAGGATGAGAACCAATGAGGCAAGTAGCAATGTCTGTTGCCCAGGACTTATACCATCTCTGAAATTTGGTCGTAAGAATCCTCAGGAGCCTCAGAGGCAGATCTTTAGAATGTGGCTTCTCTTTCAGGAAAACTGATGGCAATTTCTATTTATTGGGTCCAGTCATTCTTTCGTAATTCTCCTACTTCCATGTGTAACAAATTGAGGCATTAAAACAATTAGATTACACATACCTACATATATGCACACACACGCATGCACAGGCATGCACACGCACACACACACACACACACACAATAAACCACTGCTGCTTTCAGGGCAGGAATATAAACATCAAGAGTACACTTTGAAGGACATCCAAAAATTAAGGTGGAATGATACAGGGAAGGGTAGATAGATAAATGAATTTAATAACACAGTCACAATAGAATCCAAGAATTGGGTGTTGGGTATTCCTTGCCAAAGTTCTTTCTACTTTGCTGTGTTTGAACTTTTTCACAGCAAAATGTGGGAGAAGAGTTATTCTGTTGTTCCTGGGATCTTGAGTGAGTTTTTCCTTGGCTTGCTTAGACTTCCTTTGCTTAGCAACTAAGTAAGTAGGTTCAGCTTTTTAATTGCCAAGGTCCCTCCTGGTCTCCAAATCCCCTCATTCCTCTGACAGGGAACCCAAGGGTGTCTGCCACAGAGAGTTGCCATCTAAGTCTCCATGACTTAACTCTGCTAACAGAGGCAGTTACTCTCTCCTATGGTGTGGCAGGAGTGACCTGAAGTGGACCCAGGCAGACCTGCACTATGGGTCTAGAGTAGGTGCGGCAGAGCCAGACTTTGAGATCTGTTCTGAAGACAGGTAACCACACGTTACTGTCATTGGTGGCTTATGGGGATTTACCACAGTTGTTATTTCCAGGTGAAAATTAATTTCCTGTAGGAAATCACCCAGTCTGCGAGTCCTCTACTTAGTGTTTGTGTGTAGGGATCATCCGGAGACTGAGTCAGCTGTGCAGACCTCGAGAGTCAAGACTGTAAGAGATTTGAATAACTGTCCTGAAGGGAAATAGTAATCATATTGGTAGACTTTCGTCACAGATGATCTGCTCTTTGAAATTTTTACTTAAGAAAAAAAAAGCTAATAGATCAGTTATATAGTTGCTCTTGCTTTTACCCTGGTAAGAGAGACTGCTGAGTCACCCCCCAAGTTGCTGCGCTGAGTCATTACTGCACAATTGTCTGAGTTGTCATTGGCCACTTTGCTGAGTCATCATAACTAGTAGGAAAAATTTAGAATTTAAGTCTTCAGCAATGTAAAAGAGGGCTGAGATTTTCAAAGGTTCTCCACACCTTTATCTTTTTCATTGGGGGATTTGTTTGAGAGACAGTGGAATAAACTATGGTTGAGAGAAGAGAATGAAATTTATATTCCTAATTCATTGTAAATAAAGTGTTGCTGGTTGTGTTATATAATTGCTTTCTGGAAAATATTGACAACCCACAAATGAGTAATTTTAGCATTACTTTAAAATCAACTTTCCGTTGAAAACACCCCCCCAAGTTATATGTAAAAATACATCCTCTCATTTTTTTTTTAAAAAAAAAATTTTAGAGAGAGAGAGAGAGAGAGAGCATGAAATGGCCTCTAGTCACTGCAAATGAACTCCAGACACATGCACCACCTTGTGCATCTGGGTTTATATGGGTCCTGAGGAATTGAACTCAGGTCCTTCTGCTTTGCAGGCAAATGCCTTAACCACTAAGTCATCTCTCCAGCCCCCATCCTCTCGTTCTTATCTGGGAAGTAGCTCCTAAGTGAACAGATGATACGTTAGCAGTTTGCATTTAAGAAATGCTAATTCACTACCAGGGCAGTTAGCTTTCATTATGCAGTGTTTGGTTTCTATCAAGCAAATACACTTTTATTTTCCTGTCTTAAATATTATTTTCATGGTTACATTTATTTGGGAAAATTATCTATGGTCTGCAGATAAAAGAGAGACATCAATTGAGCAAATTATGGCATTCATAATTAAATGCTTCTTGTATGCAGTCTCCAACACTGCTAAAGGAAGCCATCACTCCAACATAATATTGAATATGTTTAGCATAAAATTGCATTCAATAAACCCTTAGGGTTTTTATTAATTTATTTGGATTGAGATGAGCAGAGTTTTGGACACAAGTTTTCATTTAAATTCACCAATTCGAAAGGTCTGTTTATAATTTTTTAAAAGCGTATTTTGCAGGGGCAATACCAGGGTATACTTGATAACTCAGTGGGCCATTGTTCTGTTTGAGATGAAAATAATGGAGATGAGAATTTTGGCACTAAACCAAAGAATGATGAATACCAATTTTTCATGAAAATAGAGGGGTAGGTATAACATTCAAACACTGAGCCACTAGAGAAACCTGGTTGATTAGTAGAGACTGGCAAGAATGTGAGGCCAGGTTATATGGAACTTGAAAGAGACCCCAGTTCTGCTAAGCCAATGCAGTTGGAACTCAATATAGATTTAAAATTAGGCAATCTTTGGTATATTAGTTGACTTTCTTATTGCTGGGACAAAATTCCTGATAAAAACCAGCTTGAGGGAATAAAGGAAAAATTGAAAGCTTACAATTTGGAGGGACAGAGCCCATCATGGAGTGGAGCTCATTTCCCAAGCAGGAAGTCAGGATCACATTGTCTCCTCAGCAGGGTGCAGGTGCACAGCGATGGATGCAAGAGGAGCCAGACTACAAAACCTCAAAGCTCACCCAGCAGTGACACACATCCTCCAGCAAGGCTTACCTCCTACAGATTGCCACCAACTAGGGATTAAATATTTAAACACGAGTCTGGAGGGTGACATTTGACATTCAAACCACCACCCTTGACTCATCCTTCTCTTTTACCTACTCAATATTATAGACCATCTGATATTCTCTTCAAACTGTTTCTAAAGTTTAATTGCTTTATTTTTTCCTACTCACAATTGGCTTCTTTTCATTATTGAGGTCTCTGCTCAAGTGTCACCTCTTCAGAGGCGATTCTGATCACGAAACCACCTACCTTAGCCCTTCATCCACATACTGCTCACAGTCTCCTCTGTGTCCTATCATTCCTTCATAGTCTTATTTTAGTTACTTGAGATTAGAACCTTTGTTTTCTTCCCTATTACACACCCTCTCCCTTTACTAGCATATAAACTTGATAGGACAATGATGTTTATCAGTTAACTGTTGATGACCTAATACTCGCACTAGTCTCTGGTATGTGGCAAGTATCCACATTGTCCTAATTCAGGTCTTTGTCATGCCTACCCATCAGCCTTCCTTCCTCCAATGTATTTTCCCCACCAGCACCACAATGGTTTCTGTAGTACACATCCAGTCACGTCACACCACTACTCGAGGTTCTTCAGTGTTTCTTCATTATCCAAATGAATATCTCCAAAGAATATACAGTGCTAAGTGGTCGTTATATTAAGTAGTTCAAGGAAGAACATTTCATAGGTATTTTAAAATGTATTTTCATGTTCATGCTTATAAACCAACAAATAGCAAATGGTTTCACTGATCTTACCCAAGAAGAGAAAAATCAATACTATACTTAAATAATGGTATGTGTCCTCAGATGAGTTTTGCTTGTACAGACCTAAAGGAAACACAATACCATCTTTTCAGTTTCAGAGTCCTTGCCGACCTCTCTGGCACAGTAACCACAATAATCGTCTTACTCTTTATGCTGCATCAAACCCAAACAATTTTCATCTCTTCTTCTCATCCCACTACTCTCCATCTAGTTCAGCTGTTTCCTTGGCCTAGCCTATCTTTCATCGGCTCCTCTCACCCTACTATCACCTGGTTAAGTCACTCATCTTCAGGACCAGCTTTGGAATCATCAGCAAACCTTCTGGTTTTCTACCTTAGTCACAGTTAGATCCTCCTTTTGTTTTTGTTCTTTAAATATTCTTCTAAAATCTTATGGTTCAACATACTATAGTGAAACATAATTCACTAAGTACAATATTCCTAAAATCAGGATCACAGTAGTCTTTCAATTAAATTCCCAGTTTCTATCAGAGGGCATGAATGAGGGCTCAGTCAAAATGATTACGTATTAAACTATTGAGATGAATGGCCATCACATCAATGAATACTTATTGAGTATTTTTCTGTACTTACTAATGTGAGGTTCATTGTATTCATTCATTAATTCAACAAATGCCTACTGTATACCTAGTAACTGTAGAAAAATCAGGCATTAAGTAGTTTGCTGAAGAGACAAAAAGGTTTTATTAATGTGGCATGTGAGGATTTGTTAGTAGAGAAGAGGGTTGAGTTATGATTGGGGTGAAGCAAGGGTTAGGGCATAGCTGAAGGTAACAGTTTAATTTATTGATTAGAAATGCTATATTCCTTCAGAGATGGTACAACAATGCATAGCTACCAAGTCAAAGGTTTGTGTAGATGTGAGGGTGAGAGGATCATAGTAGCATATGCATCCAAGAAACTTTCAGATATCAAGTATTCTGGTTTTTGTCTTTTTATGGGTTGGTTGGGTCCATGATAATCATCATTTCCATGGGAACACTCCAAAGGAGCCAGGTTAAGACAACTAACTTGAACTAAGTAATAGAAAATAGGAACCAGAGATCCTCATGTGAGACAATTTGTTCACTGAACAGATTTCCTAACATAGATGGGAAATTTTGGTTTTAGAAATGAATGAGTCTTCCATCATAGGTTTCACAGTGGCATTCCTCTGGGCATATACAATGACAGATGACTGCACTTACAGAAGAAGCTATTGCCCAATTTGACAAAGCTAAAACAGGGGTTACATCTGTGTCAGACGTCATAGAGAAGGGACTGTAAACAGGACACCATTTTCAGAATTTTGCTAGTGCTTGAGAAATCACATGAAGAGCCAGGCAAGAGACAATTCAGGGAAGAGAGCTGAGTAGGGAGCATCTGAAAAGTGTGTCTAGCTGAAGTAATTTTTAGGGGATTAAAAAAGCCAAAACTAGGATCTTTCTTTTTGTCCCACCCCTTTAGGAAGCCAGAGATCAAAGGCTAGTACATCTAAAAACAGCTGCATATACAAGTGAAATCAGAATGTTTCTGCACTTGATCAGGACAGAATCAGGCGCAGAAAAGACAAAACAACACATAGGAGATAACAGAACCAATCAACCAACCAACCAACTGAGAAATAAAAACAGAAAATCTGAGCAATTGCTGGGAAAGGGGAAGATCAGATTGCATAATGCATTACTTTTTTTTGTCATTGTGACAAGACACCTGACCAAAACAATAGGGGTTGAAGGATTTATTTTGTCTCACAGTTGCAAGGATTTCAGTCCCTTATAGTAGGGAAGGGATGGTGGCAGAAGTGACAGAATCTCTGTTGGTTCTGCATGAGGCAGCTGGTCCCACCATGGTAGCATACCAGGAAGAAAGGATCAGTGGACTTGAAGACTGGACAGTTAAATGAGGTGCAGGAAGAAAATGGAAGAAAATTAAAGAGTCACCTCTGGGATGTCATGAACTGGACCCACCCAAGATTACTAAAAATTTCAAGTTGACAACAAAACCTAACCCATGTTTTAGTTTATGATATTTTTTGACAATGGGACAAAACCAATACACATTCATTAGAACAGCCATAAAAAGCCTTATAAATGTACATATTTATTTCCTTTGATTAATGCTATTCTTACTTTTGGTTACAGAAGCTTTCCAGTAAATACCAGGAAAATACAAGACTCATTAGGATGAGGAGAAGAAGAGAAATCCCAGTGCTTAGCACTAAACAAGTCATCTCAAGTCCACCCAGCAGGGCTCAGGAAACATTGCAGAGGAAGTGGCATAAAAAATATTAGTGCTGCTCTTGTTGCTAGCCAGAGAAGCTTGTCTACTGAGATGGCTGAGACACTGAGGAGACTCAGAACTCATCAAAGCAGACAATAAGGGCTCAAAATTTAACAGAATTTCTATCACTCCTCCAAGGCTTAGGCTACATGACCAAGGGGTGTGTGTGAAAAGAATGTAAGAGCCAAAGAGTGGGAAGGAGTATTGTGGGACCTGGCACCCCTGTCATGAAAGAGTGAGTGCATTCATCATCCCAGAGTGGTTACTGACCTGCACTTTTCTGAGCCCACCACCATTAAAACAATGTTTTTGTTTATTTATTTTCAAGAGAGCGGGGTGGGGGAGAGAGAATGGGCACTCCAGGGCCTCTTGCCTGCAAATGAACTTCAAGTGCCACTTTGTTCATCTGCATACATGGGTACTGGGGGCCTGAACTCAGGCCATCAGGCTTTTCAAGCTAGTGTGTTAACTGCAGAGCTATCTTTCCAGCCTCCATCAATATTATACATGGGGGATGGGCAAGGACGAAAGGAATGAGACACAATAAAAGAGAGGAAGGATTCTCCCTAGAAAGAGGAGGGACCTCAGAAGAAAGGGGCCGGGAGAGGGGCAAAGAGGACAATGGGATGGAAATATGATCAAATTAAAGTATGTTGAAGTGCTCAATAAAAAGGAAAATAGAAGATTTATGAAACCAACAACATCCTCAAGATAAATGAAGCAAAAATTCAAAGACTTGAAGAGAGAAACAGACAGTTCCACAATAATTTTAGGAGGTTTTACTACCCCCTCTCAATAATGTATAGAAAACAGATAGAAGACAAGTAAGGAAATAGAGGACATAGTTACTAGTACAACAACCACATCTAACAGCTTATATAGGGAGTCTAACAGCAATTGAATACAAAATATTTCAAAGCAGACTATATTATGATAGACCATAGGTTAGGCCACAAATTATCTGAATAAACTTTAAAATACATATACATTATTTTTTTGCCGTAAGAAGTTATTCATCATTACAAGAAGGAATATGAGAATTTAAAAATTTGTGCAAATTAAACAACCAGTGGATCAAAGAAAGAATCCCACAGGAAATAGAAAATACTCAGAGAAGAATGAAATACTTACCAAAATGTATGGATGCAGTGAAAGAAGTGCTAATGTTTACATTACAAATGTTTACATTAAAAAATTACCTCAGTTAACTACCTGACCTTCGTAAATTAAGGAACCAAAAGAAGTAGAACAAACTATACCCAAAGCCACATTCAAGAAGGAAATAATAATTGAGAGCAAGATAAACAAAGTGGGGGATGAAACAATAGTAGAACAAAATCAAGGAAATCAAAGTTAGTCATTTGAGAAGATCAACAAAATTGAGATTATGGACAAAAGAGGTAAGGTTGCAATAGCTAAAATCAGAAAAGAATAGGTATGGGGATATTATAGGTAATTTCCCAAGAAGAGAAAGGATTATAAGAAAGCATGATGAACACAGGCTATTGAGCTTTCCAAAATCAATGCATGGGTATCCTATGCAGCACGGCAGGTGGATATACATTTATCACACAAATTGGACAGGAATCACATCTCTCCTCAATTTCATTCCCTTTTGGGGAGTCATGCATGTTCCCATTCATCTTCCTTGATTGTGTACTTACAGTAGTCAAAATCAAGGAGACAGACAAATGGGATAGTGCTTGCCAGAGGCTAAAAGGGAGAGGAAATGGTGAGTTATTATTTAATGGATATAGAGTTTGCACTTGGAGAGATGAAGACACTGTATGGTGGTGATTGATGCCCAACATTATGAACAATACTACTGAATGACACACTTAGAAGTGAGGAGAAGGGCATTTTATGTTGTGTGTTTTATCCCACACACACACACACACAGAGCGAGACAAGTCACTCAGAGGTTTGGGACAGCATAGAGTTAGGTGTTTAAAATATATCTCAGATTTGTTTTCATCAGACGCAAGTCACTATCATGAAAGAAATTTATACTTAACAGAACACAAGCTCTGTGTGTGGCTAGACCAGGGATGGTAAGGAGGTAGGGGAGGGTGTGGCAGAGTGTGGTACGAAGTCTTCACTGGGATGTTTATGAAAAAGAGTGGGGAAGACAGTGTAGATAAACTGAGTAAGAATAATTTAGGCTTGCAGCTTAAATAGCTCTAGTAGGCTCTGGGCTATAGGGTGGTCTCTACTTGCTTGGTGCCTGAGATGATCAAGGGAAAGGGCAACACTACTTCCTTCATGAGCTTGATAAGTAGGTGGTCAGTAACATACCTCCCTATTGGTTGGTTTGTGTGCTCATAGGAAATGATTGATGTAACTCTATGGATTAGCCCCAGGAGGTGCCATATCTCTAGAATGAAAGACTCAAATCCAGCACATCAAAATACAGAAGATACAAAAATATAATCAATCAACACACTTAAGTATACTGGATACATGTTTAAATAACCAGTGTTGGGTAGGTGTAGGAGAAGAGAGGATCTCTTTTATTGCTCATGTTCCCAGTATATTCTCACACTCACTTCATGAGGATCTTATTAAGCAGCTGTAAAGAGTTTTTAAAGATCTTGTAATTGATTTTGTTTTCCCAAATCCATCTATAAAGTGAAAGAAGCTCATTAGCAAAGTCAATAATTATTCCTCACTTGGCTACCAAAATTTTAATTAAATAATGAAGTTTGCTTTGCTGTGCTAATTGGCAGAAAATATTAACACAGCATATATTTGGGAGTTTGCATATAATTATAAGTAGAAAAACCTTTAAATCTTATCCTTCCCAAGACTGTTTGAGTGACTTTATGTGAAACACTCTTTGAAGATATGCTTCATAATGTCTTCCTGCTCACACACTCCTACAGTATATTCACCATTGGTATCAGGCTGGGTCATCACTGACCATGGTAATATCTCCCATCACGTTACATATAGAATTGTACAATTTTTCAACTACTCAAAGAATTTCTAACTTAAACAAATAGTAAAAAATTATGATACTCTATTCTAGTAATTTATTGCTATATAACTCTTGAAAGAATCTTTTTTTAAAATATTACATTTATTTGGAAGGAGAGAGGGAGAGATGGTGGGAGAAAGATAAAAAGAGAGAAAGAGTCAGAGAGAGAGAGAGAGAGAGAGAGAGAGAGAGAGAGAGAGAGAGAGAAAATATACCAGGGCCTCTTGATGTAATGGGGAAGTTTTGTCGCAGACATATCTAGGTTTTTACTGCTGCATTTCCCCACCAAGTTCGTGTCCTCTAATGTAAAAGAATAATACACAGGGTCAGAAATATGTAATTCTTATCACACATTTATTCTAATTAAATCAGTTAAGGGAAGGGGGGATTGGATAGGAAAGTTGCCCAGTCACCACTTGATCTGTGAGGTTCATAAAATCATATTATTTAAGGGAACATGGGGAGTTACAGAGTTCTCCAGGCACCAGTGTGGGGAAAACACGTGTCAGAGTTTAAGAGAACTTATGGTGTTCAGCTAAACAAGCAGAAGAATAAAAGATAACAGAGGGCTCCCATCATGAGGAGAGGTTCATGAGGAAAAAAAATCTGGAGCCTTCCTCCACCCCAGCCATTAGCTGTGGTGGGGTTGGCCTTACCTTCCGAAGGCCTGGAGATTTAAAGGTCCTTCTGCTAGCCTGGCATGTGAGGGAGAGAGAGTGCTAAGACAAAAGTCCTTGGGAATTCAAGTTCCCTCAGGTGAGTCAGAGAGACAGCTGATTGGTTCATACCTGACCAATCAGTTTTAGGCCCTAGGTTGTAGCTCTAGATAGACACCTCCCACTCAAGGGAAGAGTGTCTCTGAAGCTGCCTGACCCCCGTCACATTGCCACACAAACTCCAAATGCATGCACCACTTTGTGTATCTGGCTTTACATTGGTACTGGGGAGTTGAATTCAGGCTGTCAGGCTTTGCAAGCAAATGCTTTTATTTGCTGAGCCACCTCTCCAAACTGAGGATCCTAAATCTCAATCTCATTACAACATGAACTTGAATTCCAGGGTGTCATGATACAAACATCTTCTCAGATGCCATTTCTGGGGTGTAGCTCCGTGAGTGCCATTTCTCTCAATCTGCAGAAGTGTGCCCCTAATACACCCTACATACACAGGTGACTCAGTCATAGGACGACTCAGTAGGCATTAGCATTCAAAAACGGCACATGGGATGTGTACAGTAGTGGATGGGTTAGAAATTCTGCAACCAAGTTGGGAACAGACTCATCAGTGTTTCTCATCAGGGCTCAGCCCTGTTGCAGCATAGGTTCTCAGCCATTGAGCACTGTGCAAACCATACGGTCTGTGGCACTGTATTATGAGAGCCAGGAATATCAATCCATGGGCTGGGGAAATGGCTCACTGGGTAAAGTGCATTCTGCACAAGTGTGAGGGCCCAAGTTCAGATTCCTAACACACACATAAAAGCTCTTACATTTTGTTATTACATTTCTTATTATTTACTATTACATGGTGGTATGCACATGTGATGTCTGCACAGGGGAAGTGGAGACAGGCGGAGCCCTAAGGCTTACTGACTAGCTGGTCGAGACAGATTGCTGAGCCCTAGGCTGAGTAGAAGACTCTGATTAAAAAATTTTAGAAAGAGACTAAGGAAGACACCCAGTGCTGATCTCCAGCCTCCAGACTCACCTGCATACACATGCATGTGCACCCACACACATGCTCCCCCCTCAACAAATGAACATGTATACACATATACACTCATACTATACATGTGCATATGAAAAAGAAGATAATACAAAATCTTTAAACTGAATTCTAGCCTCTGGGCTCTTCCCTCTGAATGATTCGATCATTCTTTTGACATAAGGAAAGTTCTTATGGCTTATTTCTTTCCACAAATTTTAGGGGTGCAAAAGACTACATATTATACTCCCTGTATCTTTTCGTCTAATCTGAAGGCACTTCTACCAGAATCATTATCTTATAAAATAATTATCTTATAAAAACTGTAGGGTTGTGTCCTTTAATATTCTACATCATTAAGCAGAGCTCTTCAAGATAAGCACTTTCCTTCCTACCTGGAGTTCCCTGTAAAACTGCTGTGTGACTCCCTAAGGTGCCCTTAGAGTTTCACAAACCCCATCTCTCAGTGGGGAGAAGCCCCAGGCATGCCCTTAAGGTCCAGAGCCTATTGCCTGTCTGAAACTTCCTATGAGGCCCTGACTTTGATCTTTTTTGAGGACTTAATAAAGGGTTTTATAGTCTTGCCCTGGGATTACACGTTGGGCCACACGTCTGGGATAGTGCTCCAGATATGAGCTTTGCCCAGAAGCCATTTCTTAATATTAGATTCATTTGACATATGAAGAGGTTCAGAATGAAAGTCAGTCTACTTTTTAATCTACAGAGACCTTCCTATTCCGTTGTATTTAGCAGACCATTCTGTCATTTACACGGCAGTTTTAATATTCCACCTTAAAACATTAGATCTGCATTAGGTATGCTCACTGCTTTACACTCTGACAACTGCCAGACATTCTGCCACCATCTTACCCAAGTCTCCTTCCTGAAGCCTTTGATCGCCTTTGACTCACTTCCTCCAGGACTCAAAGCTTCTGCTGACACTTGTCCCTCTACAGTCCACCAACATCCTTCTTGAGAACCTCGAAAATGTCCCCAATACTTTTCCTGTCACCTGCTAACTTGTGTCAGCTCTTTGGTTCCAGTGTGTGCTATATGTTTTAAGATAGTTCAATGGCAGATGATTTTTTTCCAGACACTAAATTTTTCCAAGTCATTATTGCTATATAAAGTAATAACATATGCAATTTCAGTAAGACAGTGGTGAGAATAGAGTCACTTCAGAGGTTTTCTCACATGTCTCATGGTTGATGCCTCCAGAACTGAAAAAGATAAAATTATGTTGTTTAAACCAGTTTGTGGGGTATTCTGTTAATGTGCACTGGGAAATCTCTCTCTCTCTCTCTCTCTCTCTACCATCTCTCTTTAAAATAAGAACAATCAGACCTACTTCTGACAACTGAAACAGACATTTCTAAAACCTAAAACTATACCTGCCATTCTCTAGGGACCAGGAAAACAAATCATCATCTCTACAGTAAGACTTTTTTACATGTTGCTGATTAGGGAAATAAGGTAGGAGTCATAATAGATCACAAAACTTTTTAATTGGCCTTGTACTATTTTATTTCCCAGATAATTTATGTGATCTCTTATAGTTCTTTAATATTTGATTGGAAAAACACTACAACTCATTTTAAATTTATTCTAACATATGTCTATATTTATTCCCCTTCTGTAATGGCTTGAACATAAAATATCCCTGATAGCTTCATATGTTTGTGACTAAGCCTCATACTTAATTACCGGCTGGCAAAGCCTTTAGGAAGTGGAGCTTGCTGGAGGAGGTATTTTGCTGGGGCCAGGCCTTGGTGTATTGTAGCCCAGCTACGCTGAGTAAAACCAGACATTAGGCAATCAGGATCTAGCTCAAGGTACTAAGTGCCTTCAAACTGTTGTGATTCACTCACTGGGCCTTGTGGGAACTTAGATACAAAGCAAAGTAGATTATGGAGGGCAGTATGACTGAATGCACATTTTATTGGGTGGAACAGACCAGAGTGAAGTTTTGCCTTAGAGACTGATCTTGAAAAGGTCGCATCTGGTAGCCTGAACAATGGATATTTGTCTTTTCTACTTGTGAGAAATCTGTCCCATTCTTTGTGATGATTCTCAGCAGATTTGCATGATTTGTAACCCACGATGAGGGGAGAATCAGCAGGCATCATTGTATACTTTGTGACATAAAGCTATTCAGGTGAGAAATGTCAGCAATGAAGATGACCATAAAAGGTTTCCTTCTTTCCATGGGAAGCAGCAGGAAGCTACTGTCTACCGAGGAATTGTATTTCAATCTGTTAGCTGCATTAAATGGGACCTCAAGACAGAGACCTGGCCTGGAAGGACGAATCCCACATGGAAGCCTGACCAGGGAAGCCTCTCATACAATGAATTCTCCATCCTACTCTCTGCTGGCTAGATAATGACAACCTGGATGACCCAAGAAGCCAAAGTCACTGAATGGACTCCTGTGACTAGGCCCTATCCCTCGGACTTCATAGAAGTAAGGAAGAAAACATACTTCTTTGTTGAACCACTAAAATGCCGAGAGGTGTCTGTTTCTGCGGCTAATATTTACATTAACAAATATGCCTAGAAACATGGAAAGGAGTATTGCAGTTATATAAATAGATTTTTAACTTTTACTGATAGCTTCCATAATCACAGATCATAAACCATTATGATTCTCTCCCCACCCTCCCTCTTATCTCTTTTTTTATTTTAAAGTATTTTTTTTATTGTCCATAATGAGTTTCATTGTTTAGTGGGCCAACAATGAGTTGTTATCCCCAATTCCTCATTGCCCCCCTTCCCCATCCCCAGTCAGCTGGATATCCTCCTTCGTGGGCCGTTTGTATCAGTCTTTGTGGTAGGGGACAATGGATAGCCTAGTATTTAGCCGGGTTCTCCTGACCCAAGTGTTCCCCCTCTCAATTAGTCTCTATTTTGTTTCAGTGTCATCATCTTTTCCTCCCATTATGTGTAGGTATCTCATGCACTGCGTAGTCATGAAGATCAAGGCTAGTTTGTGTCTGGAAGTTTGTGTTGTAAGCAGTCCTACCCTTCCTTTGGCTCTTACAATCTTTCTGCCACCTCTCCTGCAATAGACCCTGAGCCTGGGGAAGTGTGATAGAGATGCCCCAGTGTTGAACACTCCATTGTCACTTCTTCTCAGGCAATAGTAGCAAGTCTATTGTGGGGAAAACCAATTGCAAATATATTTTATATCCACATGCTTTTGTGTTCCTTCTTCTGGTTTTCCTTCTCTGATTCCTGTTCCTTAAGACCAAGTTCAGAAATCATCTCTTCCAAGAGACTTCTCCAAGCCCCGTTCAGTATGGAATTTGCATGCTGCATTGCCATCATTTGTGTTGACAACCATCTCCCAATATGCAATAACCTAACTGACATATGTATTAAATGAATATGTACATTAATGTCATATAGGAGAGGGGACAGTACTTGAGGCATCAATGTGGAAAGTAAAGCTCTCTGGAAAATAAGGAAGTAAAAATCCCCCCTAGTCAGGCAAAATGCAATTCCTTAAATATTCAAAAGTCTTTATACATCTCCAACCTTTCCTCTGTTGTACCTCACTTTACATTAATAAATTAAGATTTCCTAAAGGACAGCACTCTGTACTTTATACTAGTTTAAATTACCAGATTATGAGTTTACGTTTATATTTTATATGTGTGTTTATGTGTTGTATTTGTACATTGCATGTACATGTTTGTAATATATGTGTATGTAATCCAGAAGTTGATATCAAGTGATCTCCTCAATCACTCTCCACTTATTTACTGAAGCAGAGTCTCACATGAAACCAGAGCTTAATGATTCAGCTAGTTTAGTTAGCCAGATTGGCCTGGGGATCCCCTATCTATACCTCCTGAACACTGGGATAATAGCTGAGATATCATGCCCACTGGCATTTATGGGGGTTTGTAAGGACTGAACTGGGGATTAGAATTTAGATAATACCCAGCAAAAATTCAATGCATCTCAAAATTTAAGGATTACCTGATTTCTTGTCTATGAAATAAAAAAAAAATTATAATCAAATTAAAATCATAATCAACCAGAGGATATGGTATAGTGGGAGACTTTATTTAAAGGAAAATGGGGAGTGACAGAGTTCTCCAGCCACTAATGTGGGGAGAACATGTGGGAGAGGTTTTAGCCAAAATCTATTCTGTTTAATTAAACAGGCAGGCAACCAAAAAATAACAGAGGACTCCCATCATGAGAAAAAAGGTTCATGTGGAGAGTCTTGAGACTAAGGGCTGGGGTAAAGGGCCTTACCTGGAAAATGAAATTCTTCCTTCTAGGACGCCATATGGGAAGAAGAGACTTTTTTTTTTAGGGAAGTTTTTAAAACTTCTACCAGGTAAGTCAGAGAGATACCTGATTGGTCTATACCTGACCAATCAGTTTTAGCATCTAGGTTTGAGCTCTGACTAGAGACACCTCTCACTCAAAGGGAGGAGGTGTATGGAGCTTGTCTGAAACTCTCACAAGTCCCCCTATGAAGAAATAACCCTAACTGCTAGGTATTGGAGTGTGGAATCAGAAAAAAAAAAGCACCAGAAAGATGTACATACATGTTTAAGAAAACACACGAGAACACCCATTTTCATCCTGTAGAAGGCAAGGCAAAGCTCTGACTGGGGAGGGGTTCAGGAGGAGCCTGGCAACATTGTGTGGGGGTATCTCTCCTAAACTCCCACATGTCGAGGGGATCTGAATTTGAGTTCTCATGCTTGCATGGGTAGTGCTTTATCTGCTGAGCCATTTTCTCTACTTTTTAATTTTTTAGTGAGTAGTGTGTGTGTGTGTGTGTGTGTGTGTGTGTGTGTGTGTGTGTGTGTGTGTAGGCCAGAAGTTGACGTCGAGTGTCTTCCTTCATCACTTCCTACTTTATTTACTGACTGGAACCCAGAGTTCACTGATTCAGCTATTTTAGCTAGTCTGCTTGGCCTGAGGACCTCCAGTTTCCACCACACATGTATTGGGATTATAGGCAGGTAGACATCCTCACTCAGCATTTATGTGGGTTCAGGGGATCTGAACTCAGCCTCATGCATGCATGGCTAGCACTTTATCCTCTGATCCAGTTTTCCTGATCCCTTTTGCATTTTTATTTTTTAATGTGTGAGTGTGGTGTAGGGGTGGTTTGTGTGTGTGCCTGTGTTTATGTGTGTGCATGTGGAGGCCAGAGAAGAACATGGGTGTCGTCTTATATTATTCTCCATCTTACTTTTTAAGGGTATTTTCCTGAGCCTAGACTAACTGGACAGCAAGCTGCAGGGATCTCCAGTGCTGGGATTACATCTGTGCCGCTGCACCTGGATCCAAACTCAGGTCTTCATCTTTGCATGGCAAACACTTTACTGACTAAGTCCTCTCCCTAGTGCCAGATTATGCATTTCTTGAATTGAGAGGTCATGGTCTTGCATTTCCATTTTCAGGCACCAATAATGCCAGTGTAGATCTTTACCAGGTGCCCACTGGTTGACTCTCCAACTAGTGACCACTTCACTGACACTCTTGACTTGCAGTGAAGAGGTAATCTCAAAGCTTTTATGAAAAAGAAAAGTTAATTCAGCTAAAGTAGCTCTATTGAGAGATGATTTGTTGTATTGAGAGATGATGTTTTTCATTGCTGCCCAGTAAAGAACCCGATCGAAAGCAGCTTATGGAAGAATGGGTTAATTCTGGTTTACAGACTCCAGGGGAAGCTTCATCACAGCAAAGAAAACAGGGTGGACATCATCTCTGCCAACATCAGGTGACAACAGCAGCAGCAGAGTTGCTGGTGAGGGGAAGCTGGCTATAACATAAGCCTGCTGCCAACAACACACCTCCAACAAGGTTCCAATTCCAAAACAGTCATCAGCTGGGGAATCAAACAGTCGGAGCACATAAGTTTGTGGGGGACACCTGAATCAAAACACATTTCTGCTGGAAAATGGGGAGCTAAAGTTTCAATGATTTGTCTCAGGGAGGAGCGAGAAAGGACACCTGATGTCTCCCTCTGACCTCTGCGTATGTGTGCCCAAAAGAAAGAAAGCAAAAAGCAACATTAATAATACAGCTGAATGTTAATATGACATCTGAAATTGATAAAAAGAGGAATAACGTAAGATGCTTTCATGACTCTCTATTCTCTTGGAAATAAGTTAAAAAGAAGCTTCTCTTAAACCCTCCATCCTAAGATCCTTACTCATTCTCTCGTCATCTGAGTGAAAGTAGGGGTTTCTGCAAACTCAGGGAAAGTGGGCCACAAAATGGCAGGTGTCTGGGAGCCTGAATAAAGAACAAGAGAACTACCTGGTCTACTTGCCTTATATGAAAAAAATGAATAAGAACAAAGGCATGTAGTGTTGCTCTGCTGAGATTTGGGTTCTCCTGGAATGGCAGCTAGTGGTGTTTACCACAGCATATGCTCATGCTAGGTTCTAATAGAACTAAGGGCAAACCCCTTCCTAATTAACTACCTCAGTGGAAGTTTTCAAAATTACAAGAGGAAATTCCAAGATACAATAGAAGCATGGGCAGCATTCTGGTTCACATGGAGACCTTGAGTCTAGCCCGACTCGCTGAATTTGGGGGTTCTACTAAGAGGTTAGACTTAACTTGCTTAGTTTTGCTCTTCATAAGTGAATAGGACACATGTAATCAGCTGGTAGGCTGTTATTCTAATCAACTAGCAGGTATAAGAGGTCTTTTGAGATTTTGTTTTCACGAATGCCTATAACTAGTGTATCAAACTTCAAAGCATTAAGATAATACAAGACCTTGTGAGAAGTAGGCAAAATTTTGTCAGAAAGCAGTTTCATTAATAGAGAAGTAGAATTTCCTGCCAGGTGGAACATGGACTTTAGAAACAGGCTTTCAAATGTTGGATGAATTCATTCACCAGTTAACCAGGTGTTTATTGAGAACCTACTAATTAAACTGAGCCATCAAAATGCATAGTTAACTCTATTTAAAGTATAAAAACAATGTGCTCATGTAGTTCAACCCAATATAGGTCAGATGCTATGTGCTGTGCATTTAGCAAAAAGCAGTCTCTGTTCTCACAGAGTTTGCCATTCAGAGGCAAGAGGGAAAGAAAACGAGGCGGATGGACAGCGCTTTGGGAAAAGTCAAACAGGTGAGGGGAATGGGTCTGTTGTAAGGAAAAGTTGCTACTTTATTGTGGCTGTGGAACCATCTTTGGTAAAGTAGTATTTGAGTTCAGAATTATAGAGCATGCAGCCTGGTTTCCTGGAGGAAAAGCATACTGGGCAGAGGAAGCCCCAGGTCAAAGACCCTGAGGCATAATGGTACTTGACATGTTCAAGAACAGCAAGACCAATATGGCCGAAGCAATGTGCCAATGAAGAGACTGGTAAAGGCATGAGAGCAAAAGGGGTGTAGGATCTGCTCAGGTCAACCTCATACTGCTATATGGAAGCCTGAGATGAAAAATCTTTTTATGTTTGCTGGAATGAACAAAAAGATCACCCTGGCCCATAGGTTGAAAACAGACCATAAGAGAGACACGATAGAAGCCGGGACACCAAACAGCCATAATGGTAACCTTGGGGAGAAGACAGTGACTGGGTTCAGGATGTCACATGCACAGCTGGTGAGATGTGCTTACGTCTTGGTGTCCAGCATCTGCTGACTTACAGGGTGTGAAATATTGAGGGAGAAGGGAAGCCAAGATTTCATTGTCATTACCTGATGTGGGGAATACAGCAGGAGGAACAGGCTGTGTGGCTGCAGGAGTTAGCAGCTCAGTTTTGGACATTGAAAGGCTGAGAGAGCTCGTGGACATTTAAGTGGAGATGAACAGCTGAACACACAAGTTACAGAGACCCCGATTAGAAAGAAAATGCTTGGCGTCATCAGAATAAGAAAATAAGTGATTCAGGCTAATGAGATATAAACAGGGAAGACAGTTAAGAACTAAGCTCGGGGCATTCCAGTGCTCAGAAGGTCCAAGAGTCAGAAGAGATTTGAAGGAGCAGCTGGCGAGGTCAGAGGAGAACCATGGAATTGGAATTCTTATTCAGCATCTCCAAGTTTCTGTTTCCAATGAGGAAGACAGAAAGTAATTTCCAGGCCCTCGGAAGGGCTGGAAAGGGAACGAGGGTGAGGATTCACTAGACCTATTATGTCCTCAATAAGCACCATCCCTGACTTACGGTTTAATGTAGAGATGCTATATTTTTCAGGGTTTCTTGTATTTTTGTTTCTTTATTTTTGCCTCTTTGTAATATTTTCCAATGGGAATCCTAGCTTGATAGCGTTGGCGATGGAAGAGCCTAATTTATGAATGATTAGTAAATGAGTGTTTCATTCAGTCAGAGGGGACACTGGTCTTAAGTATTTATCTTTGTTTAGTGGGGTTCCTGATCATAAACATGGGGCTGAGGACATGGGGGAGAAGAGGAGTTCTTTATCACATGGCATTTGTTGTACAAACACTGGCAAGGGGAAGCTGGTTTATAATCCCATAAGCCTGCCCCCAACAACACAGCTCTAGAGAGGTTCTAATTCCCGAACTGCCATCAGCTGAGGATCGGGCATTTAGAACACATTCATTTGTAGGGGACACCTGGATCAAACTATGACAACATTAGTATAGCATTACCACAACACTGTACTGCTCACCAAATAATTTAATTTTAGAGGACTTTTTCAGTATTAAAGAATAAATACCTGCACAACAGTAGATGGGTTAAGTAGACCTTTCTCTGTAGCTGCTAAAACCTATTGTTGCAGGTGTTACCTTGTAGTGGTTCACGGTCATCTTTTCTATGAAGAATGTACATGCTTTTGTTAAGGTGGGGGCCCTTTATGGGAAGAAAGGGAATTTCTACTTAGGAAGACTACAGAGAATGTTTTCTCAGTATGTCAGAGGTGTCATGACTCTGCCACGATCTTTTACCTTCATTCCATTTTTCTTATTTCAACATATGTTACTGACTGCACATTGAAACAATGAGTGGAAAACTAAATCAATGAATGAGCTAGTAAATGAGTGTATTTTCTGCTTTGGAGGGTGAGTCAGAATCCTCCTCAATATTTCTAAATGAGCTCTGGGTTGTTGGCCTGTTTTATCAATAAGCACCAGATAGTAGGCATTATTTTCCATCAAGAGACAAATCCCAGACTCATGCTAAAACTTACCTAGTCTGTCTGTATGGAATCTCCAGGAATCTTTTGGTACTAACATCAGGCTAAAGCAGGTTTCTCTGCCCTCCAATCCCAGTTGGATTTTAATTGTGTTGGACTCTCTGGGATAAAAACTTAGGCAGCAATAATGTAAGAAGGGAGATTTCAGTGCCTTAACCTACTGCTAGTGCTTTGAGTGTCCAAAGTAGAGAAGCCAGACACGAATGGCTGCAATAAAACAGAGGGTAGGACAGGACTCATCTATTTGAGGCCGATATTGCAACAGTGCTTTGCAAAGAATGGTCCAAATCATAAGTTCCTAAAATTAAAGAAAAAAGCCCATTTGTTTTAGTGAGATTTTTATTCTCACATCTTTTCTCTCCATTTCTCGACCATTCCACTGCCTTCTCTTTGAGAGGACTATTGCAAACACATTTTTTACCAGACTCCTTGCTGCTTGGGTTGCACTTCTATAACTCACTGTTCAGCTAGTAGTTGGAGTAATTCTCCTAATATGTAAATTGAATCAAACTATTCCTCCACTTAAAATCTTCTGTTGGTTAAATGTGACACATATTGCTAATTTGGTAAGATTCTATAGATGAACCACCCCGGGCCTATCCTCTAGGCCCCAAATGAAACCTTTGAGAGAGTGGGATAATAAACAAGAGATCTATCATCACAGCCAGTAAACCCAGGATAGATCCACGAGACAGACACCAACGAGATCCCACACAACCCAAAGCAGAAATTCAGAGACACTTAAGATCTCAACAATAAAGCTGACTTAAAACTCACCCACCATGACTCAGGGAACTGAGTGGAAGAGGGGCAGAAAGAGTTTAAGAGCCATGGTTGGGGAGAATATCAAGAGACATGGCCACCCTCAGCAATTACACAAAAAGGGTAGGGGAGTCTGACTACTTCTTGAGCTAATCATAACTCCATGAACTGATCCAGTATGCCTACAGAGGGCCCCCAGTGGATTGGGGACAGGGAGGGAAATGGGGGTACCATCATAAGATTTGCTCACACAATGTATCTACTTAAGGATAATAAAGATAGCAGAAAATAAAAATAAAAATAGAGAAACACTGAAAAAAAACTATCGGTTTTCTTGCACCTGCATCTGTATGTACCCAAAGCAAGTGCAGACTCTTTCCTGAGGTTTTGGTGATTCTGTATGTGAGCCCAGCCCTCTGACCTCACCTTGGATCATTCAGTATAATTCTTTTGAGGTTAATTGATCCTGTTATTTATTTCCATAATGTATTCCTCATTAGATAAAAAAGAATGCCATTGTGTGAATATAGTACAGTTTGTTTATCCATTTACCTCTTTATAGTTGGTTCAATTCTGGTTTGGGGCTGTTTGAAATAATGCTATGAATATTTTTATACAAGTCTTTGCATTAATATTTGCATTCCTATATTTCCCTTCAATAAATACCCAAGAGAAAATGCTAAGCCATGTGGTAGTATAAGTATCACTTCTTTAAAAACTGACAGACATTTTTTTTCTCAAAGTGGGCATGCCATTTTATACCCCCATGAGAGAACCAGTTGCTCCATATTTTCACCAACACTTGGTATGGTCAGTGTTTTTCTTAAATTTTGTAATAGGTGTGTGTTTGAGTAATATCTAGTGATCAAGGTTTTTTTTATATGCTTTGTATACTTTTGAGAGTTCTCTGATTAACATATTTGCTTATTTTTTCAATGAGGATATATTTCCTGATATTCGACTTGTGTTTATATCTCTGAATCCAGTCATTTATCAGATATGATAGTTAGAAACACATGCACCAAATCTGGACTTTCTCTGAGCAGTTTCACTGTCTTTCAAAAAATACATTTTCCTAATTTTGATCAAGTCTGAATGTAACTAATTTACTGTTTATTGATTATTCATTGAATGTCATTTCTAAAAAATCTTCCTAATATAAGACTGCAAACAGTTTATCCTATGGTCTCTTTAGAAAATTTTAGATTTTAAGTTTTTCTATTTGCTTCATAATACATTTGAGTTAATTTTTATATGAAGTGAGTTATCGATGAATGCATTTTCATCTTCCTTTAAAATGATATCCAGTTTCCTAGGCATAGTTCTAAAAGAATTTCCTTTAAGTAATCCCATATATTTGAGTTTATTTCTGAATTGGCCATTTTATTACATTGATCTACTTATCTTCACATTGATACTATAATCTTGGGTATTGTGTCTTTATAATAAGTCTTAAAGTAAATTAGTATAAGTCTTGCAACTTCAATTTCTTTTACTAAAGAGAATATTTTTCATAATTTTATTAAGATATATTAATGATTCATAATTGTGTTTGCTTTAATTCCGTATCTTTTACGTTTCCATATGAGTTTGAGACTAAGTTTTCCAATTGCTACAAAAGTGAATTTTGGTTGCATATCTGTTCTGGCATTTGCAAACTGTTATCACTCTGCATTTTATTTTTGGTTGCTGCTTTGTTCTTTTCTTTTTATGGGTCTCCCCAAGGCTGATCCTTTGCACCATTCATATTTCAGTTAAAACCAACCAACCAACCAACCAACCAAACAAACAAACAAAAACCACCCTCAGAGCTATCATTCCCTGGCTATCCAATTTAAGTTAATATTCCTCATCTCTCTATATCAAACATTCTGCTTTGTTGACTTCATAACATTAATCACCATCTGAAATTAATCTTGTGAAATTGCTTACTTTGTTGCTTGTCTGTCCAAACTGAGAATGTAAATTATAATAGACATGGCTTCTCTTACTCTGTTTGTACCCTTGAAGCCAAAAAGTGCCTTTGACAAGCAAACACTAAATATTTGTCAGGTGAATTGTTGACTATTTAACAATTCATTCCCCTAAGTAAAGATTGACCTAGTAGGGGAATATATAATGTTAACTTGAACATGCTAACTTATTCATAGAGTGATATTTCTCTAGGCAGATTGTGGGGACTTGAATGCTACATGAAGTAGCAGTTCTCTTAAAGGTCCCCAGCTGTGTGTGTTGAGCTAGTTGTAGCATTCCGGAAAAATAGATCTAATGGGGAGGGGGGCATTGGGGAATTGGGGATAACAACTCATTGTTTGCCCACTAAATAATGTAACTCATTATGGACAATAAATATATAAAAAAGCCACATATCTCATTAGCTTAGGTAGCAGAATTTAAAAGAGGTCTCAGATCAGAGTCTGATGCTTTTAGAATAGAGAATAAGCTGGAACAAATAAAACTTTCCCTAAACATTACAAAGATAAAAAGCAGAAAATTCCAGGGGCATGAGAAATAGTATTTCCAAAATAATACTTTATTTAAGGATAAAATTAGCCATAGTTCTGGCTCGCAGAGGCAGCCATTAGATAGTATTTTATTATCATGCTAGTTTAAAGTAAGAGCTGTCTGTTGAGTCCTATTCATGATTCAAAGGTATGAGTAAGAAGCATCTGTCCTCAAAAAGTCCATGCTATACAAATATAAACCTCAAGGCTATCTCAAGATGTCTTGAAACAGCACAAACAGAAATTTATTCAGTGAGCCATTTCCCTCACTCAGAACCTTTGTTTAATTCACTTAACCTACCAAATTTGTATGGGTACCAGCTGCATGTGAGGAGCTGTGCTGGGGAAAGGAGTTGATAAGTGAGCCAGATTCCCAATCCTTCTAAGAAGTTACCATGTTTATCATTTCTATTGCTGGAAGGAAGAGACCAGATTTCATAAAAATACTGATTGTTCTCTTCCCTGCTTTTGTTTTCCATGGTCTTTAAGTGGCTTTCATTCAATACCCAGGCCTCAAGGTCCTGGTGGGTTTAGCTCTCTCCTTCCTCAGCCCAGTGACTCACAGGCAGCCACAGATCTCGTGTTCTATTATTAGCTTCCTCAAACCTGATTATTCTAAGAAGCACTTCCCACTGGCAACATGGTAATCATGTTTAAATATAACTCCTTAGGATCAATCTCAATCTCCGGGATTGTAAACCAAGTTTCTCTTTGGTTTAGTGGGGATAATTTGTTTGTTGCTTTGTTTTAAAACTATCCACATTTTAGTGATCCCAGGTGACTTTAACATGTGTGTGTGTGTGTGTGTGTGTGTGTGTTCACACATGAGCCTGTCTGTTTAAAAGCACTCCACAGAGATCTCTTTGAATGAAGGCCACTGGCTCTTGTAGTCAGATTTCTTTCTGCTACAAACTCGCTCTGTACCTTCCAGATAGTCTAGATCTAGATTTTCCATGATTAAAGCAAATGAGACACATAATAGCTCACAATTCACCATCTGTATAATTGTAGTGGCAAATATTAACTAAATTCTTTCTATATGCCAGGCACTGGGCAGCACGATACTTCCCTTTGGCTTTTGTATTATTTCTATAAGGTAGGGATTCCATTTCTACATTTATCAAAAAGGCACATTTGGGGCTGGAGAGGGTGCTCAGTGGTTAAGGTGCTTGCCTGCAAAGCCTAAAAAGCCTAATGTCCCAGGTTCAATTCCCCACTACTCATACAAAATCAGATACACAAAGTGGCACATGAGCCAATGGAGGGCCCTGGTACACCCATTCTCTCTGTGTCTTTTCTATCTCTCTCTGCTAACAAATAAATAAAAAATATTTTTAAAAATTTAAAAAGGCTCAGGTGGGATAATTTGGCCTAGATTATATCATTAAGGAAAAAGGACTAAGATTTCATCTTAACCCTGCATGGTTCTTGACTATATATTTAGCTACTATGTTAACATAAATCATTACTTTTAAGTTAGAAAATAGTAATATTAAAAATTAAGAGTAGCTGCAATATTATATGTAGCTCAATTTTTCAAGCTTTCAATAATGTGAGCAATAAGACCCAAACTGCTCACTTTCTGTCTTCATAGACATTTCTGCTTCTGAAAACAAGCTGTTCATAGAAAAATTCTGTCGCTGTGGAATTGGAAATACAAGGGTATAGCTGACCTTTTAGTTATTTTTGCAATTTTGACCATGGGCCATTTATTCTATTTCATATTTGAAGGTTGTGAAGAATGGGAAGGAGAGCTTATGAGTTAATATATAATATAAAAATGCCAATATCAAGTGAAAAACAGGCATAATTTTCATAGCAAAACTTTTTTATAAGTAAGTATATTTTTCTTTTTATTCCTTTCAAACAATACTAAAAATGAAAACTAGTACAAATGCACTCACTGTAAATTTTCTTCGTCCTAGGCTTGTGTCCTATTGTTCTTGAGGATGGTGTGGATTTACATTTGTTGTCATTCACTATATAACCTTAATGATCAGGTGCCCTACATTCATAGCAAATTTTTATCCAATTCCCTGATGGCAATATTTAGGACAGATCTATATGCATGTTAATACTCATGAAAAAATTAATCAACTGCCACAAATTTTTAAAAATCTACATAATTTTTTATTTTTTGCTAAGTGAATCCAATTTGTTTTTGATATTAGATGTTGGATTCCTCTGCCTACAGAGTTCCAGGGATGAATACTTGCTTTATTGATTTCTTGTCTTTCCTAGAGAGGGACAATGAATGATTTCAATCTATTGCTGTTCACATCTTTGGTGGGCAAATCACAGTTCCCTCTATCTATTTATTGAATTTGCCTTAGTGATCAATACAACTGACTGTAATCAAATCAATTTTATAACTAGCTGCACAGAATGCTAAAAACCTGATAAAATGGGTCAGCCTAAAGAAGATGGAATCTACACACCAGCAGACAATATTATGCTTCAGGAAAAAAATTTAAATGTTTAAACTAATGTACCAAGAGGAAAGAAATTATATCAAAGGGGTAAAAGTAAAATCTCATCAAGGGTATTAAAAATCCCTGAAGAGTTAGGTCCGAGAAAAGAAGTTCTAAATATTATCTAAAGGACTTCATACAGACCCACAGATCTAGCTAATGAATGCTGGACAAACACAGCTCATTATCCTCTTAGAAGGACATGGGTTATAGATAATTATAGGTAAATTGTCATTACAACCCTAACTGGGATGTTGATGACACACTGGGCCTTCTGTTTTCTTCCACAGTCCTTACTGGCCAGCCACTACATGTCGAACACCACTGAAGTTCAGATTTGCAAATGAGTAAAAAACAGATCAAAACCTATTATAATAAATTCTGTGTGGCAGCTACAATTTGGTTGCAGGACAGTTTGTTTTATTTACATCTTTACAAGTAATTTTCTGAATAAAAGGAAGCTAGAGACAAATCAAAAGGCTCATGCCCACCTGCTCTGTATAATTTAAGCAAGCAAAACATTGTAGTCAAAATGCAGTAGGTAAAAGAGGATCAATGCAAATAATGCTACTTTTACTATCTGATGACCAGGTTCCTTTAAAGCAACAGAAGTGATAAGCTGTAGTGTTGTGGATCACCTGATTAGGGAGGTGAAGAAGTTCCATGATACGCCAAGATCTGGAAAAGCTAGTGGTATGATTTGGTTTGAGCCCAAATGCCTGGGAACTAGAGGATTGGATACTCAGAGATAGCCAGAATCTAAGGGTTCAAGAATCAGGAGCTCTGATGTCTAAAGGCAGGAGTAGATGAGCTCATCAGCTCAAGAGAGAGCAAACTGACCTTTCCTCCATGTTTTCGTTCCTTACATGCTCTCATTGGATTAGATACCTACTCAGATTAGTAAGGATAGATGTCTCACTCTACTTATTAAATGCTAATCTTTTCTAGAAATACCCAAACACCTAGAATTAATATTTTATCAACTATCAGGGTATCTAGTAACCCAGGAAGTTAATGCTTAAAATTAACTATCATACTATCATGCCAGAAAAATAATCTGTGAAAAACTAAGTTCTCTTTTCAGTGTATAGGCATTACCACAATGCAGCACAAAAGAAAGAAAGAAAGAAAGAAAGAAAGAAAGAAAGAAAGAAAGAAAGAAAGAAAGAAAGAAAGAAAGAAAGAAAAAAGAAAGCAAGCAAGCAATATCCAACAGGAATTATGTATGCAATACATTGAATCAAGTGAAGTCTTATAATCACCATTCACTCATTCATTCATTCACTCACTCATTTTCTCTCTCTATATATATAGTGCAATATATTTTATAAATGTTAAAGATATGCAAGATATTATATATATTAAATATATGCAATCTATTTACTCTTTCACTGGCTCCTTCAAAAATATTAGGTATATTAGATAAGCCAGGAACTGAGTGAATCAGATACACTTATTTTCCTCTGAAAGAGTTTAAAAATCAGGTAGAAATGGACAAATTCTTAGGTAAAAATATGAATTACCCCAAACCACTTATGGCTATTAAAATCAATAGACAACACTAAAATTTATATAAAGACAACTACAGATATTTGATAGTATCTGTATAAAAGATGTCCATTCTATTATAATAAAGGAGTAAACTAATGGTGAGGAATTGGAGGAAGTAGGATTAATAATTAATGAGGCTAATTGCATTTAAAAGTGGGGAGAGGGCAAGATTTGTTTAAGTGGCGTGGGAAACACAGAGCAGGCCAGCTGGAGAGGTTTGCCTAGAAGACACACAGATGAATGTTGGAATCGCATCAGCTCTTACTTCTGTCTTTAAACTGAGAAGAAAACCAGTATTTAAAGATACAGATTTTCTTTTTTTAATGCGATAACAGTAAAGCTTTATTTCAATGCAAAGAGATTTTATAAATGAAAATCAGACTTTTTTTGTTTGTTTGACATTCAAGTGCTTTTATTAATATAGTAAAGGTCTTGTTTAAAAACATGAAGCCACTTACCCAAATCTACATTGTGCCCTTTCCTCTCAGGATCACACACATTCCACAAAAGAAACAAACACCACCTTCTCTAGTATTTTCATTTCTCAAACTATGAAATGACAGGAGGGCTCAATTAAAGTAAATTACTTTTTTTTCAGAATTGGAAAAAAAGCTCAGATTCCCCTTAAAAACTGTATGCAGAGACCAATAGGAGCCACGGTCTCAAGACTTTAATGCAGAGGATGAATGTGGGAGTGATATGACCTTGCGTATCAGTGATATGCTAAGCATATGAATTATTACAGTAGTTGAACAATTTCATGTAAAAATCTTATTCCTCTTCATTTGATGGCTTTTCCAGTGTTAAATAGTAAATATTTCAAACAGAACCACATTACTAAGTAACCCAAAGATTTCACTTTGGATAACACATACTTGCTCTTTTCCTCCCCTACTCAAAGCATAAAGTTGTGAACACAAACTAATTTAACTTGGATTAACTTGTTTGTCATTGAACTAGTAAAACATGTTCAATATACTTCAAAGCATACTGAAAGTAGTGATTGCATTAAAAGCTGACTGGAACATTCCATTTCATAAGGGTTTAAAATGCAATGCCACAATAGTTCTGGAAGATCAGTTATCATATTCCTCAGGCTAATTGGGGTCAAATGTTGGCTTTTATGAAATGTTCAAAAAAGGCCACCTCATTATGAAGCAATCTTACCAAATACACAAACTAGTTAGAATGATTCCTTATGAATAAAAGTTACAGAATGTCTGTAAGTAGCAATAAACTCTAATAAAACTATGCTATTGGAAAAGTACACTTCACATTAACACAAGAAAGGCATGTATGTCATGGACTTAAAAATTCCAATTTTATAAAACATATCACCCATGAGTAACATCATACTAGGGCCAGGAGAACCGGGCTGACTCCTAGGCTGTCCATGATCCCCCGCCCCAAGGACTGATCCAGATGGCCCATGGAGGAGGATTTCCAGCCGAGTGGGCACGGGGAAGAGGGGTATTGGGGAACTGGGGATAACAACTCATCGTTTTCCCATTAAATAATGTAACTCATTATGGACAATAAAAAATCATAGAATTTTAATTGTATATCCAAAGTACCTGAACTCATAGAAGATGTAGAAAGACAATAGAAGTTGTCAAATAGGTAAAGTTTTGATAAATTATATAAAGAAAAAAAAGTAAAGCAGTGTAGGAGGAGACATTATTTTAAATTGAGAGGGTAGGGTAGACCTTACATAAGTACATGTCCTCCAGGCAGAAGGCTTTCTGTCTCCCTAAAATCTAGTGCTCTCCTGCAGTCGACTCTTGGCTCTTCTTTCTTTCCTATTGTTTATTTCTACGAGTCTTGGCCTGTCAGAGTTAGGAGGGTGGTGATAATACTATTCCTTTTAACAGCTTTACAAAGAAGATGGGAGAATCCTAACAATCCTAGATGAAATAATATATTCTTAGATCTTAGTGCTCTGTGGCGCCTATGATTCCATGCAGTCTTGGACTCATATATCAGTAGGTAAATAAGAATGACTTGGCTTTTGTAAGAGATTTCAGTATTCCACATATACCTGGGAATATAGCTAACACTTACCATTTATAATAGATTAAATATTATGGTTTTCTAGTCTCTTATTTTATTTTTGAATTTGCTGGGAAGACATCTGGAATCATTAACTATGAACTTAAAATTTGATATTAGTAGAAAGCTTTATGTATGTATGGTATATATCATATATTTTCTGTTGGTATTAATTTAATCATAATTAAATTGTTTCCTAATTCTTTTACTTGTTTGTCTATCATTAAGTTGATAACCAAAGCTTTGGACAATGTAATAGCGTTAAAGTACTATGTACCTAGGATGCTGATGTGTCTTACTGGACAAAAGCTTGTGGGAATATTTTGATGTGAAAGAAGTAGTTACAGGAACAAAGAATACTCTCAATGTTTCTAGACAGAAAGAGCAAGAAAACAGAGATCCAGAATTCATGGGAATATAAGCCTAAGAAATAATTTTGTGACATCCAAATTCTTAGGGAGTTAAGTTGTATTCTGTAGTGGATATCAGGAACCAAATTTCTCAGGGAAATCTCTCTCCACTTAGTCATGAAATTTTGACTAACCAAGGAAAGTTTTTGAAATCAAAGGAACATGGCATCATAAAAATCACCTCGTTCAAATTCCTAAAAGTTTACTCACCAGGCAACCGTCTTGCACTGTCCCATAATTTAGACTCCAGGAAACAGAGAATTGACTTTTTGAGGCTAGGGAAATTGCTCAGTAAGTAAAGTGATTGCCTCACAAGCATGAAGCCCCCAGACCCCAGCACTCATGTCAAAGCTGGGCAAGCCACTCCCTGGATATCTGTAAACCCAGCAATGGGGAGGCAGAGATGGGACTAAGCACTGGGGGTTGATGGCTAGTGTACCCAGGAAAATTGGTGAGCTCCAGGTTCAGTGAGAGATTGTCTCAAAACAGAACAAAAAACATAGACAGTCACTGAAGGAAACATCTCATGTGTGCTTGCATACGTGTGCGTACGACAGAAATGGAATGACACACTGAGACTCTTTCCTTTCATAGAGCATCTTGCCTGGACATAAGCAGTGAATCCAGAGGCTGTTAGACCTACAGTTTAGATACTTTGGTGGGCTTGGTAGGAAGATGTAGTAAAGGAAGCAGCCTTAGCCTTGTGCTCCAACCCAGAATTGCCTGTTTCTTCACTGTGACCGTCTCAAGGGAGCTGCTGACAAGGTGGCTCTTTAGCCTCTATTCTGCTGTTCTGTGTGCGACTCAACTTGCTCAGCAGCCTCACAAGGTGGGACAAAGCAATGGAGGAGGCTGTATTCAGCCATCCCTGTGTAACCCACATTACATTACTGACAAGCTGAGTATTCTTATGGCCATGTTCACCACTGAATCTTTGCTCATTAAACAAAACATAAAGTATGTAACCCTGCATGCCATCTGATAGGATGATCATTTTTTTATGAAATTCTATGACAGATGGTTTCTAGATTATCCACATTTTCACCTAGTGGATGCCATCTTGATATCAAAGGCATTTAAAAATGCTTCAGTCGATCTCTCCTAATCAAGGTATGAAGCAGCTATGCTCCGGTTGCTCAGCGCAGGGTAATTTTATAAGTGCTTTGAATCTGATTGAGGACCAGGTCAGTTAAAGCTCCCAGTAGCTCAGCATCTATCACATGACTAATGTTCAAGTTAAGGATCTGTGATCTGCTCTTATACAACTGATTACTTGTTAACCTCAAGGCAGGTTCTTACAGTTATCCACAGATAATTTCATCCTCATGATGATTTCTTTTGGTCTGCCTCTGGAGATCATTCTGCATTCTGATTTTCTCATCCATCACATCAGCCATTATTCCCTAACAGACTTGCAGCGTGTTCAGGATTGCAGAGTAGTGTGATACTGGTCCTGAGTTCTATCTTCCAACCCTTGTAGTTCTTTCCTGTGAAGTGTGCTTTCTTACAAAGTGCTCTTTCCTGGGGTGGGTGGGGGTTCCTAGGACTAAGTTTGAAACAACACAGCATCAAGTAAACCTTGCTCCCTGTCTCTCTGGCATACCCTTTGCTGATTGTTTAGTAAATGAATGACTGAATGAACACACGGGTGGCTGAGATGTGTTTAACCATAGGTAGATATATAAAGGCTTGTGTTCTCTAGTAACATAAAACACAGATTTATGAATTTGTACCAGATTATGAGGATATATTACAGACACATTGACTCTCCCTATGTATAACTTTATAGTCTATTTCTCCTTCATTATCCCTAAAACTATTGTTTATAATTTTCCATGGGTTAAGTGATTAAAAGGGCTTACAAGATTGATTTTTCTTTATTTAAGAATGAAAATACTGCAAAGTATAATGTTGAGTAGGGGTTGAACACAGGTGCTTGTCCTTAAGGCTCCTTCATATGTGGGCTGCTTCTAGGCTCATGTTTTTGTGTCGTGTTCATTTTGTAGGTTTCTGCATCAATTCCATTTCATCTTAATTACTAATATTTCATAAAATCTGTAACTGGCAAAGCAAGCCTCACCATATTTTCAAGATCACTTTGGATTATTTTGATCACTTGTTCTTCCTCATTAATTTTAGTCCATGCTTGTCAAATTTCATGAAAAAGTCTATTCAAATATTGTAGTGACTTTAGAATTTCAATTGCAACAAATATCAGCCTATCTGTGATATTGTGTATAGCTTTGTTTATTCACATTGTTTATGTTCTTTAAAGTATATATATACACACAAATGCACTGATATGTAATATGTAATATGTAATATGTGTGAATAGTACATGCACATTAAATATATATGCTATTATTACACGATGTATTTGAAACAATATAATAAAAGCATATTGGCTTTCCTATATTAACCTTTTATCTTATGTTATCAACTTTGTTAAATATCTTAATAGTTAATAATTGCACTTGTATTTTCTATGGATACAACCTGATAGGCCATATGTAATTTCATCTGGTGTCTTACTTTTTAACCATTGGGTCTTATATTCCTTTCTCTTATTACATTAGCCAAGATCCCAGTATATTTTGAATTTAAGTAATAATATATATTTTCTATGTTATGAATTCATTATCATTTAAAGTTATAGTTTTCTAATGGTCATTTATTTCTCGATTTTTATGAGTATGGAATTTCATCAACTATATTTTAAGCACTTACTGAAATAATTCCAAAGTTTGACTTTAACCTGGTACCATTAAAAGTTGACATTATGCGCTAGGAAAATTTTTCTTTGGTTAAAGACACCTGCTTTCCAGCCTGCCAACCTAAGTTTAATCCTCTCCTGCACCCACATAAAACTGGAAAAAAAGTGGCACAAAGTCTGTGATTCCAATAAACTTATGGCTATGGAAGGCAGAAACAGGAGAATCTGGAAGCTCATGGGCCTGCTAGATTCATGCACATGCAGCAGGAAAAACAAGGGAGATCTCATCTCAAAGAGAAGGTAGATGGAATTTGTTCTCTGAACTCAACAAATGTGCCATCACATAGTACTCATGCACACACACATGCACACACATCAACACACACATGCACAAACACATGAACATGCACACACATGCACACACACACTCACATGAATATGGACACATGCACATACACACATCTCAAGCATAGCACACACATTTAAAAGGCTAACAGCTAATATTAAAGGTTTCACATGCTGAAACATCCTTGAATTCCCATGCTAAACTAATTGTTATGGCTCTGTAAATCCTGATATAATAGTTGAAAGTCCTGCTTGCTACTGATTTTTGAAGTAGAAATAAAGTGTGAATCTTGCCATTAGAGTTCAAGTGGCATAACTTAATGTAGGTGTACATGTACACAGATAGTGTTCACGCATGTTTTGTAAACACATATACATAGCCACTTACATACAAACATATGAAAATAACTCACACATATATAAAAAGCAAGAAAATACAAAGGTATTTCTATTTGTTAATTTTATTTCAAGAGAGTCACCAAAGTTCTGATCTTTTTTTATTGACAATGAATTTTAATAACTAGTTCTAAGAGCCGTATGTTATAATCAGTGCAGGAGTGAGAACATAATAAAGGGAGGTTCTACAGAATTTTTAAAGAAATCTAAGCAACATTATGAACAGCATTCTTTTTGGCTAAACACCATGATGCCCTCTTAAGAGCATTACTTAAAATCTCCAAGGCTCATTTTCTCTTTAGTAATCACGAGCTTGGAGTGAAGTGGCAATGTAGAGAAAAAAGGAACTTGCTATAAATGGTATTTGAATTTTTCTTATGTGAATTCATAGTGTTGCTAGGGAACATGGCTTCTTAGCATTTAAAGCTGAAAAACTAAACCTCTTACCTCTTTTGGTCATAGGAATACATATTATGGACCTGATTTAAGATAGTTTGGAAAGGAATGGCATTCAAAATATTTGGATAGCCATCATTTTATGATCAACCCTCCCTTAAAATATACTTACATAATTATGTTTTTGAGTCACGTTTGCAAACAGGGTGATTATATATATAATCTATTATCTTTGATTATGGGGGTAATGAAACTGTGAAATACCATAATAATGGTTAAGCGTACTGTCAAGTTTAATTTTATATTATCAGCTTGATTGAGCAACAGGGTGCCCAGATATTTGCTTGAACATGACTGTGGGTGTTTCTGTGGAGACACTTTTGTATGAAATTGATAGATGAATTGGGAGATTGAGTAGAAGGGTTGTCTTCCTAGAAGACGTGGCCTCATCTTTTTAGTTGAAGGCCTGAGTAGAACAAACTGGCTGCCCTGCCCCCCATTAGGGAGGATTCTTCTTGTTCAGCTGTCTTTAGATTGGGACACTGCTCATTTCCATCTTTTTAAAAAAATATTTTATTTATTCATTTCCAAGCAGAGAGAGAGAGAGAGAGAGAGAGCGAGAGAGAGAGAGAGAGAGAGAGAGAGAGAGAGAGAGAGAGAAAACACCAGGGCCACTACCTTGTGGGTCTGGCTTATGTGGGTCCTGGAGAACTGAACCCGGGGCCTTAGGCATTGGAGGCAAGTGCCTTAACCTCTGAGCCATCTCTCCAGCCCTATTTCTGTCTTTTGATTCATACTGAAACACTGGTGCTTTCTGGTTCTTATGCTTGCTTACCTTTGGCTTTCCTGGATCTTAGATTCAGATGAAAGTAAGCCATTCACTATTTTAGGAATTTTCTAGCTTGCTGCTCACACTATAGGTCTTGGGACTTGCTTTTCTGTAATTTGGGAGCTAAATCTCTATGTCTGTGTAACTATGTACATATACAGATACATATCTATCAATCATACATATATATTGCATATGTACCCATCTATCTCTTTGTATTCCGTTTCTTTCTATTTTACACCATTTACTCTATCTCTATTTCTCTGGAGAATTCCAATTAATGTAAGCACAACCTTTGTAGCCAGAATGTCTATATTTAAAGTCCAGCTCTGTCACTTACACTCCATCTGATTCTTTGGAAGCCATGAAAATGTTGAGTTTCAGTTTCCTTCTCTAGGAAAAACAGTTATTATTTTCCCAATTGGGATTTGTAAAAACTAAATGACTTTATTATGTATGACTCTTAGCCAGATTCCAAACATCAACATGTTTAATCAATTTAATCAATGTTACTTATTAATTTTGGAGTAACTATTGTTGCCATTCTCTTACTAGGGGCTGTATTTTCAGAAATCACTGTTAAAATTCCAATTTGTACTCTTTCTACTTAGTTTTAAAAGTATTTTCATGTGTTTGTAAGGAGATAGAGGAAAGGAGGGAGAGAATAGGAGGGAGAGAATGAGTTGGTGTACAAGGGTCTCTTACCACTGCAAACAAATTTTAGATGCATGTGCCACTTTGTGCACCTGGCTTTATGTGGGCACAAGATTATTGAACTTGAGAGTCATCAGGCTTTGCAAGCAGGTCCATAACTGCTGAGCCTTCTCTCCAGCCCATGCTTTTTACTTTTTTAATCAAAAAGAACTTATTCTTGTCCATATTAATCTAGAGCTGGATAGGGCAATTAGAACATATAACTGCCTGCTGTGTGGGATCCTTATAACATTGCCAGGAATTCAAGCAAGTTAAAAACCATGTATACAAAAAGAAAAATAAAGAAAACAGATTTAGATTATAAAGATGAATGGGTAGAGGCACAGAGTTATACAGAAAGGGACAACATTTACACGGGCCACTGAATAGATGTCTTAAGTGCATTTGTATCAATAGATTGGCAGATACATGAAGATGGAAATATATTTTCCCCATCTTAATAAAAACTTCTAGACTGGAGAGAGATTGATGCCATGGGTATCAGTATAGAAGTAAACACCACAAAGCTCTCAGCACTGGAAGGGAAGAACAGTTCTGTATGCAAATTGAAACCACCAGAGGGAACCCAGGTAGGTGGAATGTAATTACTCAGGCTGGAAAGCGCCCAGGATGCTGGATTAATAATCTGCCCACATTTTTAGAAGTGCAGGCAGTTCTAAGCGGTCAAAAAAAATGTTCAGAAACTTTTCATTAAGTTTTATCATCAGAAAAGAATTTAATAGCAAAACCATACCAAAAGCAGAAAGAGAAGAGGAACATGGAATCTTCTGCTGTTACATATATCTCATCTTTTTATAGTATAGGAGAGGGCTTATATTTAAATAGAGTGACAGAAGTGAATGATTCCCTCTTGACGGGTACAAAATTTCAGAGTGTTATTTTCCCCTCTAAGCAAACTACACTATTCAACTTCCTATTATGTGAAAAGAATGAAAGCGCTATGATAATGAGTTTCATTAGAGGATGTGCTTGAAGCATTCGATGGAATTTTAGGAAGAGACTTTTGACAATGGGATGGAAATCAATCTTGGGAATGATTTCTACAATTTTACAGGCAGAAGCAACTGGATTAAATGAGTCATTTCTTGAGCCATTAGCTCTGCCTCCTGTCAAAGAAGCACTTTTTTTTTTCTCTGCACAATGGCCTGTCTATTAGGGCAAGCAACCAGGAGTCTTGATCCTAAAAGAAATTATGTCAGAAATTGAGACAAATTAACTCAAGGCTTTGCTACCGTCTAGGGACTTGTAGGCACTAGACAACATTGTTCCTTTCAGTTTTTCGTGTGGAAGTGCTCATTGTTATGACCAGCTATCTTCGTGTCATGAGTTGGGAACAAGAAGCCCCACACAGCGTCATCAGTGAAAGCGATGGGGTCAGTGAGTGCTTGTTTCTTTTTAGATCAGTCTGTTCCAAGTTAAAGTGAGAAGTCTCAGTCCACTTGACTGACTTTTTTGTGTGGTACAAAATGACTACATTGACCACATTCACATTTCTTAAACTTTCACCTGTTATCCATAGACTGAACTAGCTCATTAGAACATAGAAGAATGAAAAGTGACCCAGTAAAGCAAAGCCTACATGAATATATTTCCCACAATTCAAAGGTATGTGTTTAGTGTAATCTAGAACAGCTGATAGCATTGGAACTTGCAGAGTGCCTTCATCTCCTCCTACCTACTCACAATGTGCTGCTTGCTTCTCTCTCATGCAGTCCTGTCAGCTGATTCACCAGGCTCTAAAGACGTCCAACTCTCCCTGAGCATCACTGGCCATCCTCTCAGCTCGAGCTGTTCTTCCTCTGTACATCACCCACCGAGAAGATTCCACTGCTTTAAGATCTGACTCGTGCCATCTCATCTCAGTGACCTCCATTAGCTTCCGGGCAAAGCTGTGTGGTTCAGTTGAGATGTTCGTATTGTTATGAGAGCTGGTGTCAGTGAACCATGCTGGCTATTCACCTGTACTAGCTACAGCTCCTTGAATGGCAAATACACAGCTTTCATGAGCAGATGGATCTTTGTATGACATTCATGGGCCCATAAATCTTTCCTTTCATTTGACAGTCAAGAATTAACAGTAAGGCTGTGATTTCGTTCTTGAATTCTTTGGGCAGCACAGAATCCTGACTTCATTTACTCTCATCCTCAAGAGGCTCAATTCCAGGTCTGATTTGACTGCTTTTTCATACATGAAGTAGATTGAATAAGAGCTTTTTTATTATTTTCATATTTATTTAAACATGCTACTTGCTTTACATTTTAATCTTTATTGACTTCCACCTGTCTTATTTGTCATACTTACAATAACTAAATTACTTTGTCTCCCAGAGATACAGTTTAAGGCTGGTTATTGAAACCGTGGAAGTCAATTATCTTCCACAAGAGAGCATGAGTGTAACAGGCTTAGGAAAAAGGAAACACTGAAGAAAACAAGCTACAGACCATGTCTCACAGAAGCTGAAGGCAAAGTATATGAGGCACGGATGAAGGCTCAGGTGGATAAATGTAAAAGTAGGAGATTAGATCTTCATATTGCTTTGCTTTTAACTCCTTCTATAATCATGTTCCCATCTTTGGGCCTCTTTTTGTCCATTCACTGAGAGGCCTGTACAGAAGTCTTATATACCACCAACATGATTTTCACAAATTGTGCACAGAATTTTGTTAGAATTTACTTGAATAAAATATCAAATTAGTGCTCCCATTTTGTTATTACCACAAATGGTCTTAGGTAATATCTGTATAATCAGAAGTTGGATGAGTTAGTCATATGCTCCTATAACACATTAAACACATGGACTTTAATGTTTTCCAAAGTCCTTCTAAATGTACTAGAATAAAATTGTTAATATGTTTTTCAAGCTAAGCCTTCCCAAGTGTTATTCTAAGCTCTTCATTTACATTAATTCATGGATCCTTCACAATACTCTCTTTATTCTGCATTTTATAGAGAGGTGGGAACTCATGAAGATTCATGCAGTGTTTACAAGGCAGGCCTGGGACTCAAACCCAGACAATCTGTAATGCTGTTTGGAAAACAAGGGATTGGCTGGCACTGATGGTCCTCGCCAGGCCACATCCTCTGATGGTGCTTTTCTCTGGAGAACACTATTCTGAGCTCTGCAGAATACACTTAGGCATCCACTTAGCTAAAACCTTCCTATCGAGCATGGTCTATCTTAGATTGCATGTTTTTTTTTTCTTTAGTCTTTTTACTGTCTTTTTCTCTCTTCACAATTACATAAGATTGCTCAGGTAGAAAATTATGGATAAATTCAGAAGTCAAATTTAAGTGCCTTCTCAGAAGTTGTTTTATCTGATCTATCTCTAGGAGTCTTCCTCTGGACTAAAACGTTTGAGGCCTGGGCTCATAATAAAAAATAAGGGCTGGAAAAATTGCTCATTGAATAAGGTGCTTGACTACAAAGCCTAACCACCTGTGTTCGATTCCCCAGTATCCACATAAGCCAACTGCACAAAGTGTTGCATGCATCTGGAGTTCATTTGCAGTGGATAGAGGCCCTGACATGCCCATACTCTGTCTCTCTTTCTCTCTCCCTCTCTTTCTCTCGCTACCTCTGTGTCTATATCTCTGCTGGCAAATAAATAAGATATTTTAAAAATTTGAAGTCCGAGATGAAAAACATTGGATAGAGTAAAGAGTAAATTTGACGACACAATGATAGCATTATACACTTGACAACTGCACCTATCAAAAATAAAATGCAGGGAAAAAACAGAACCAAAAGAAAAGCAAATACCAGCATCCTAAAATATGAATTTAATCCCTGTTAAAAGGCAATAGGAGAACAGAAAATAAACATTCCTGTAGAGACAATAGCTGAGATGTTTCCAAATTTTATGAAAATCGGTCTAGTTTTCCCTTAATTATATATCACATATAATTTAATAGTATGTTGCCTTAGAGCTCACTTGAGATAAAGATCTACAACTTGTGACTATTTTCTAAATCAAAGATTGCATTTATCTCCAAAGACTCTTCTGTGATTGCCTGTGCCTGTTTTAGAAAGATGGGGTAGAAAAGGGTCAGTTTTTAACGAAGGTGTTTTACAGATCTTACAGATGCATCGGTTGAACTTATGGCTGGGTTTGAAATCCTGAGCAAATTAAGTACAAATGTACATGTATCCAACATTTGTATCAAAAGCTGTCTGGTCTCTCATGCTTCAAGGAGCTAATACAAAATTGACACCTCCTTTGAAATCACTACAAGCTCTGAACTCAGCTAAAGCACATGCTGGCTTATTACTTACAGAAAAATTGAGTCAATTTTCATCCCATCAGTGCAAAATTAATCAAACATGTTCATATGCTAAATAGAATGTAAAACACTTAACACTTAAGGTCTTAGGCTTGGTGCAGTTTGGGCAAATGTTGAAGTGTATGACTTAACAGACTTGAAGTAACATCATTTTTATACATTAGAATGTGGCTAAGCAATGTACAGATGGGTTCATATTTGCAGGGCAAAAAAAGTGATGCTTTGCGGTCACCTGACGTGCTTTCAAATAGTACAATTTTATACTTTTATTTTTATTATTTTTAATTACAATTACGTGCTAAATAATCGTGCCCTGCTCGGGCTATATTGTGACAATAATGGTCTATCATGTTTGTCATAAAAGGCTTTACAGGCTGCTCATGGCTTTCTGAATTGAACCAGACACCTTGGGATTTATTTCATGTTCTGAAAAATAAAATAAAAGGAGACCATACTGTAATATGAAGCTAGATGTGACTGAAAAAGTCAACTAGTAGCGGTAAATGTCAAAATTCCCCTTAAATGGCATCTCTAATTATAAATTGACAGTACCAAAGCACTGGCAGTTTCCATGATATTACATGCACTCACCAGCTACTCAGCTGCCAGCTAAATCCCCAGCATTCTCCCTACATTTGCTTTTCCTTCGTGACATTTGATCAGTCAACAGTATGAACACTGGTGTTCCTCCTAAGCTGCCCAGCGGTTTAAAATCCTGACTACTTCATGTTGCCCCTGTGTTCACATGGGGTGGGGAGAGCAGCACATCTTTCAGAATGAGATCCGTCCTTATCAGTCACAGCAGCAGCTGCTTGGAAATTGGCCTTTGCAGAGGTGAGGCTGTTTTTCCTTCACTGGGAAAAGAAAAGCTGCCTTCTGATTAAAATGGAGGCAAAACAATTTAGGCAGCTGGAGAGGCTTGTGGAACCTGGAAAGATTGGATTTCCAGGGTTTGGGCAGTGAAGCAGAGAATGCTTAAATTTATGAGAGGCAGACAGGAGAAAAGCTTCAGGTTAGTTTACAAATGGAATCTGGGGAGCCCTTCTAGCGAGAGAATCAGACAGGCTGAATCATACTGGGGAAGTGAACAAGGGAAAAGCCTGACTCTGGGAGCCTCATTTCAAGAGAAATAAAGGCAATAAAGACAACTCAGCCCTTAGCACAGCTTCAATAAAAAGCTTGCCTGGATATATGCACAGCTGGGTGTAACCTCTGCAGCCATCACTAAATAGGCCTAAGCTTCTATTGAGTTCCTTCCACTCTCTGGCCCTTCCTGAACTTGCAGTGTGAAATCCCCTCCCTCACATCCTCCACAGAATTAAGAGCCCCGGTGTCTCCAAGGAGCTTATTAGAAATGCAGAATCGTGGCTCCAAATCAGATGCACTGAAGTATCTCCAGTGTCCCAAAGATTCACAGGCACATTAAAGTTTGAGAGGCATTGCTCTACAAACACACAGTGGCTGTCTGCAAGAGTCTCTACTCTTGCATATCCTGAGTGTAGTACATAAGCTATGAGTCTACATCATTCTTTCATTCTCCGTAAATACTCGCTGAGCACAGTGAGCCCCTTGCAGGCCTGATGCTTAAGGGGTTTGCTATCATTTATTGAACTCCATTCTGTTCTCCTCATTGTGTGAAGTGCTAGGCTTATAAAGACATTGAAGACATCATCACAGCCACCAAAGAGGTCATAGATACATGAGAAACTAATTCATTACCCCCTATCCCATGGTCTGGTCCAGCAATCCCACTGAGGAGGGCCCTCAGTGTGCTGTGGACAAGGAGGAGGTAAATGGGGGTACCATCAGAAGACTTGTTCATATAATGGATCTAATTATTAACAATAAATACATTTTTTTAAAAAAGTTGATTTTGATGTGAAAGACATATATTGGGTACTGAGGCCAATCTGAAGAACAAGAAGGTGGCACTCAAGCTTTAGAGAAGTAGAAAGGGTTCCGTATAGGTGAGGAACCTGAATTGAGTCTTCAAAAAGGAAAGGGCTGACTTCTTTCTTTTTTCCCAGGTGGACCATGGAGACTTGAGGGGAGAATAATGATAAGAGTACAAGGGCAGACTTATAAACAAAAATAACAATTTAAACAAAGGGCACAAAACAAGGTGGGCTACTCAAATAATTTAAAGTAGTCTCATGTGCTTGGATTACAGGTTTTGAGAATGGTGGACTGGGGTCTGGTGGTTGGAGATATGGCTGGTGAGCTTGAGTTCGGCTGGGGCCAGGTTCAGAGGGTTTGTAGAATAAGCACTTTAGGATTGATCCTACAGAGCATTATCAGGAAGTAGCTGAGGACCTATAAGTAGGGCAATAACAGGATTATTGTTTGTGTTTTAGAAACATCACACTGGAGGATGTTTGGCGAAGGGTGATTAGCCAATTTGGCTGAAGCAGAAAGTACATGGAGAAAAGTAGTGACATCTGGAAATGTGACTTTGGATCCAGACCACAGAGGATTCTGACAGCCAGCTTTGTGCTTAGCAGGCAGTGGGGAGCCACTGAACATTTCTGAGTACTAGAATGCTTTGGCCTGAGAAGAGATTAAAGGCAGAAGGCCAGTTGGAAGGTGATTGCAATAATTTAGGCAAGGGGCAATAGAACCTGATGACTCCAAGAATAGAAATTAAGAGATAGATTCAAGAAGCAGGTGCATAATTATAAGCACAGTTTCATTACTCATTTTAGGATGGCATAATTTTATCCATAATGCAGATCTTTATAGATGCGTCTATTTTCACATCCTAACATAGCCTGTAGTTCTGCAACCAATTGCTGAGCGAAAGGCTCTTAAAGTTCCATGGGTCACCAAGGGAAATGGCTGTTGTTATAGCTGCAGGTCATGTCTCAGTTTTAAATAGACACTGTTGTGCACCTCAAAGTCACCCAGACCCCAAATAGGAGCTCATGACAGAATTGTTTTGTATTTTTAAATGGACCTCTTCTGGTTCTTTTCCAAGTCTGAATATGTGCCTAGGGAAGCTTTTTTGTTATTCTTTATTAACCTTCAAGATAATTAATAGTCTTCCATTTTTTCTCACCTCCAACCACTTTTCTATCCCCATGAGTTTCTTTCACTCACCAGAACCACTGACTCCTTCAGGACATAGAGAGTTCAAAGTCCCATCTCTAATTCTCAGGTTCTTTACAACAGGAGGGTAGGCACCACTCAATCACATTCCCCTGACCTCAGCTGCACATGAATAGTTTTCATGTGTTTGGAGCTGTGGAGTTTTATTGCTAGTGCTTTTGTTCAGAATTTCTTTAGAAAGTTCTTCCAAGTATTTCAGTTAACATCACCGAATATAATTTTGATAATTCTAGGTCAAGCATCATGCTTTGGCTTGCCTCCTAAAATACAGAATTCTAAATGGCTATTTTCTTCCCTTTCTACATACATCCATACATCCATACATACATGTACATAAAAAGATAGGAAACATAATCATATGCATATATATTTATATATAAAGAAAGGAAGTAACACTGTATATCTATTTCCTGTACATCAATTTGCACCATGTGACAATTTGCCTTCTGGTTCTGGATGACTCTATTCTTTCTAATTAAAGATTCAGCAGGCTTTGAAAGTGATTAGAAACATTCATGCTGTAATACCCACTCTTAGAAAATCCCACTGTTCTTATCTGAGTTTTTTATTTCTGCTAAGATGCTTAGCCAGAATGGGAGCTGCCCACACAATGCTTGTATGACAATTATACATGCTCAATAATTTCATATTTCTACCCACTTTTGAGTAGAACAGAACAAGTAATAAGGTATGAATGTACACATTTTCCATAAACAAATTTAAGCATTCATGTCCATTTCAAATGCAAACCACCAAAAAACTTACACATAAGAAAAAGCATAAACTCTCCAGACATTTTTCTTTCCAGATGGTGAATATTTTTTGTTTCTCCCTAACAGGAAAGGATAATAATAGCTTAGGTTTATGAAGTACCTTTCTCAATTCTCCTTCCTCTATAAGAAATAGGAGTGGGCTTACTTTATGGACAAAAGATAAAGAACTCTTTTCTTCTTTCAAATATAGACTAACTCAAGTTGTCCTGGAGGAGTGATTATTTATGCAAATTCAAGGATGAAATGAAAATTTCCAACATATCTTATTTTTACTATAGATATTTATTTCCCTCTCTCAAAAGTACCCAATGCCTCTTTAGCCTTGCAGCTTAGAGAATTCTCTTGTAGAAAGCTCTTGACCACTCTCTCTGTTCCCCATTTCATAGTATGGGATGTTTAAATTCACAAAACACAGGCACACATGATCCCATTCAGTTCTTACAATGACCTTGTAATTTTGTGTGCTCATGGCGCTAAATTAGCAAATCTATTAGCAAACATTAAAAAAAATATTCTGAGTTCTCATTCTTCCTGCTTGCTGTTGCAGTTTTATTTCTTCTTGGTTTGATTATAGTTTCTTGCTTTTTCTAAATCAAAGTTATTTTTTAAATATTTTTTATTTATAAGCAGAGACAGGAAGAGGAAAAGGAAGAGGGAGGGAGGGAAGGAAGGAGAGAGAGAGAGGTAGAGAGAGAGAGAGAGAGAGAGAGAGAGAGAGAGAGAGAGAGAGAGAGCACATCAGAGCTTTTGCCACTGCAAATAACTCCTGTTGCATATGCCACGTAGTGCATCTGCCTTTACTTGGGTATTATTGGGGTATTGAGGAATCAAACCCAGCTTTCAGGCTGGGCAAGCAAGTATCTTTAACCACTGAGAAATCTCTTCAACTCTCAAAGTTATTTCTCGATTACAGCTCTGTTAGATTTCTCCATAAAATTAATTTCATCTGGAAGGAATAAGATTGTGAGTGCAGACTAATTGTTGGATGTATGTCTTAATTTTATATTTCTCTGCATACTTTTGAGATTGGGTTTTAAGAATCCTACTTTGAATGTAATTCTGGCTCTTGAAAGTAATCCTGGAAGTCATTTCCATGTGTGCATGTAGCAGAACATTTTAAAGACCTGATGCTATCCAGAAAATGGGCTCCTGACCTAATCTCAGAGTCCTTAGGCCCAGTCCTATATACTACATGGGTGAGTTTTTGTTCTTGATCCATTGAAATGCTTATCTACCTTTATCTTTTACGTTTTTAGTCTTGCACTTTATTTCTCATTACTAAGCTCTTTGAACTCCTGGGGTCATCTTGATCTTAAATTTGTAGTATCCTTTTTTGACAACAATGAACTGAAAAAAGATATATTAGTTTGCTCCAAATTGCAAACATAATCAATATTATAATCTGTCCCCAATTTAAGACTTTTCAATTGTCAATCATTTTTTATTTCATTTTGTAGAGTGTTTTTCTCAATGAACTATTGATTAATGGTGGTAAGATCAGAAATCCCAAGATTTAAAGTCAAAGGACCTGCATTCATGACCCAATTCTGCCACTTACTAATTTTCTTAGACTACAGCTTGCATATTACATAATGGCAACATTATCAAATGCCCTACAGAGATCTCATGAGATTAAAACATGTGAGGATATTTTTAATGCACTGTATAAATGGGGCGGTCTTAGAACTGAAGCAATTGCCTTTAAAGGGATATATAAGTAACATATATTTATTCCTAAGAAATAATACAATACAGATAAACACAAAAGGAAAAGTCATATGTAATACAATTAAGTATTGCATTCTTCTAGATTTATTCCCACATATTGTTTTTAAAATAGTATTTGAATGGAACATTCGTTCAAACTTTATGTGCATATACACATATAATCAATCAATGAGGAAACTTGTTCCTAAAGGAACCTGGGGGAAGGATGTTTATACAAAATTGGAGAAAGTAACATTAGGTAGTTTGTCAATATCACATTGGTTGCCAGTCTCCCTCCCTCCATCCTCCCTTCCTTTTTTCCACAAAGGCTCTAACTCTGTAGTCAAGACTGGCCTCAAACTAGTGATCCTCACGCATCTCCCTCCCAAGGGCTAGGATTACAGGCCTAGGCCACCACTCTCTGTCATGGTCTTTGTGTTCACATCCCAAGGACAGACCCTCCTTTTAGAGTAACCCTTTCAACGCATTATTTGAAATTTAATCTTCCATACCTCATTATTGTAAACCATAGAATCTCCATTAGTGATTTAGAAAAGAAGGATTATTTAGATGTCAAGTGGTTTACAAAATCTCTGAGAATCATCTTGGATAGATACAAGACATCCAGAACTAGGGGCTGGGGAGATGGCTCAGTCAGCAAAGTGCTTGCCTTATAAGTATGACAATGGGTTTGATCTCCATAACCCAATTGAAAAAAAAATAGCTGTGCTTAGTGGCACATGCCTATAATCCCAGTGTGGAGAGCACCAGAGTCCCAGGGTTGGCTTCATAGCCAGTTTAGCCTACCTGGCAATTGCCAGAACACTGAGAGGCCCTATGTCAAAAATAAAAATAAAAAAAAGAGGGTGATGGTGCCTGAGAGGTACAACACCCAAGGTTATCCTCGGGTGTACACACACACACACACACACACACACACACACACACACACACACAAAACCCATGTACACCCCCTGACCACTCAAAAAGAATTACCCATTGGTTTCATCTATGAGAACAAGTACCTACACCAGTATTTAAGACAGTTCATTTAAATGTTCCCAAAGAACCAGACATCTTTTCCAGCATGCTTGCCACTTATAGCTATTGTTTTTCTGCTCACTCTTGACTCTTAAACAAAGTTGCTTTGTTTTAACGTTCTCCGACTTGATGGTAGAAATGTGAAATATGACAGAACAGGAATAAATGATGAGTCAGTGACCTTCAGTATCTACCATAGTCAGGGACTATAACTTCTCTCATTTCATATAATTACTTCATTTTGCTCATTTTATAGATGAGGAAACAGAGCCTTTGTTAGATTATGGTTTTTATTAACAATGAAACTGACATAATATAAAGTCATGATTTCAGTCCACCTATCCTGATGTAGTATTCAGTATTTTAGCAACTATGGCATTGAATAATTACTTCCTTATATGAGGAATCAGGATTCTTTTTGTTTCAGTATTTCTCATTATCAGGAAGTGTATATCATTACTCCTTCATTTACATGAAAGTGTTTATTGAATATCTACTATGTGACAAAGACTCTTCTGTGGATCTGTGAACATGTTGGCAAATGAAACAGAGTTCCTGGACTCATGGAGATCAGTGTTTATTGGCAGAGTCATTTAGTAAAATATTACTTATTAATTAAGTATAGCTGGAAAGATCTATGGAAACAGGAGAGCATTTAAATGGGAGATTTAAAAGCAAATATGGAGCACAGCACAGGCAGAGGAGCCCTGTTTTCAGGGAAGCAGCTTAAATCCTGGAGACCTGGGAGATGAGTATTAGCCTCTGTGAAGGGCAGCTTTTGGGAAGAGACTGTCATGGACACGTGAAATAAATTGGATGTGAGAAGGTCTTAAGGTTGAAAGGAGATCAGGGATTTGAAAGAAGGCCAGGATGTCTGGGGCACAGGCAGTGAGGAGGAGACTGATCTCGCCATAAGGCCAACCAGGCGGGAATTCACCACTCACGCCATGAAGACATGTGCAGGCATTCGTGGGAGGAAGTCTTGACACTTCCCCTTTGCACTGAGAGTCTATGACTCCAAAACGGTATAAGATAAATGAGACACACATTGCTAATTTGGCAAGAATCTAATGGGTGTAGCCTCTTTGTTGCTCTCTGGTAGTAGGAATTTAGCTCTTCAGCATTAGAAAAGGAAAAGTGAGGCCAGTGAGGTAAGTTCTGTGGAAGGATTACAGTATATTGATAGTCTTCACTAACTTTTTGGAATAAACTTTTGTTAAAGCTGAGGGTTCAAGGAGAAACATTATCTGACACCAATGATTTACCACCTGAAAGGAAGGTGGGACCAACTAAAACAATAAATTGGTACAATTAAAATTAAGCACTTGATTCTTACCTTTTCTTCTGTATATGACCTAGCAATAAAATTTTGCCTTGATGAATAGAAAAAGAATGTTCATAACTTTACACAATAGAAAAAGAATGTTCATAACTTTACACAAAGCCCCTTTTAAAAAATAAAAAGTGCACAAAAGGCTTACATTAAGAATACTCAAATTTGCTACCATATTTTTAATCAATACAAAAAAGCAAAGTGCCTTATTTCTGCCAAAACAAAAATGTAATTATATTCCATCTACTTATAGCAGATCTAGTACTCAAAACTGTGCAACTTCTCAAACCCTTCAAAAACTCGCCTTATCATATATTTCAAAGTAACAATTACAATCATATATTAATGTACATGTGAATTTTCTAAGGCAATGAATGAAACACCTGCCTGTTCACATACATTCAGAGATGAGCAGGCACCTCATTCAATGGCTTAGGCTCCTTGATTCAGCATCTCATGGTCCATAATGGTTTTAGAATAGTTTATTTCTCTGTTATTTGAAGTCTGCTTTCATCAACATATACTTGAACCTCAAGCCCTGTGTTTGACATCCATGAAATAGCTTTAACATTACTTTTCTTCATTTCATCTGAGTGTTTCTCAGATCAGTGAACAAAGCACAGGCTTCCAGGGCAGGGCTAATCCCTTTATCTTGTGCAACCTCTTCTTCTTCCCTCATTTTATTTCCACTCAGCAAACAACCATTCCCAATTCTTTTATGGTTAAAAAAAAGAGAGAAATGAAGAAACAACCTTCCAAGTGCATGTCCGTCCTTCTGTGATCGTTTTGATCTTATTTAAATGATTTAATATTATATGTTGTACATTATTTAAATAATACCGTCTTTATGGAAGATATTTGAAAACAGCTGCTAGCATTTACTGGCTCCAACTGGTCACCTTCCATTATCCACTGCAATCTGTCTCCTGTCCTTATTCTTCAATGGAAGGGCTCAGGAAAACATCAGCAGTGACCTCTCACTTCTATATGCAGTCGGAACTTTTTCAGGTTGTGTTGACCTCTCAGCAGAATTTGACAGTATTAATTAGAAACGTCTTGTAGCAGATGGCGCCACAGGGAGGACCAGCTAAGTTGCCAGAATCAAACATGGAAGGGCATCTACCAAAAACAGAGGCTACTGTGTGTGCAAGATATTAGTAGTAAGTCAGTAGGATTTACAAATTGTTACAGCACCTAGCATTATTTGTCCTGACAAATGCATAAATCTTATTATGCAGTCTTCCTTGGTTACCTCGCATATTATCCTTCTCGCCTATGAACCCTCTGTGTTAGTACATGCATAAACTACATTCCTTATCTCTCTCTCACTCATTCTCTCTCTCTTTTTCTTTCTGTGTGTGGGTGTGTGTGTATGCACATGTACTATTGAACCTGCTACTGTTAATTTCTTTTCTCTATTGCATAGTGACATTTGCATTTGTTAGCCCTAGTTATAGCCTTTGAGAAAGTTTTCCTGTTCCAGACAGTTGATAAAAGAGTTCTCACCCTCTCGCGCATAGCGCTCACACTGTTCTCTTCCTCTCCTGAATCACTCACACTGTTCTTCTCTTCCTCTGCTGTAACACTTCCAGTCTATTTTTCCTGCCCTCTGGCAATGCACTCATACTAGATCCTATCTGCTGTTTTTTTTTTCTCTAATGAACACTATGAGTCTCCAGGTATTTCCTGTCGTGTTTCCTCTAGCTGTAATTATAGCTAGTGCCTGATAAGAAATTCTTTGATTTGGGTATATGAATTATTAGCATTGTCAGTATGTAATAGTACAAAGAGGTTGAAATTATAAGTAATAGTTCTGTATAGGAATGTCTTCTAAAAACATTAGGTTCTGACAAGCAGAACAAATTTATAATTTTATTTTACTTAAACCTTATTTTTTTAAAGATCTATACTTACTGAAACTCTTGCTACCATGTTTTTTGAGATTAATTTTGAGCACTAACTTCTGGAACCAAATATATCTTTTCTACCTAATTTTCTTAGCAGTGATTTTGTTGTCCATAGTAGATTTTTTGTTAGAAATAATTCTGCATAGAATCAATCACATCTTTGTATTGCAAATACATTAATATTTTAGTGTGTTATATGCAATAAGAAAAAGCTATATGGTCGGCTGTGGAAGTGCTAATATGATTTAAGAAAAACAACCAAGAACACTAATTTTGTTGTCAATTTTATATCCTCATAATTACCTCGTAAATAGGCAGCATTTTTCTCATGGTAATCACTGCTGCTTTTGAATTGCTTAAAAAGAAGAAAAGCATTCAGGCTAATTTTGAGAACAGACGAAATTATTTATTTTGACATTTGTTAGCTGTGGCTGTGGACCATGTTCTTTCCAATTCTGAAAAGAGAACCTGCAAACACAAAATTTTAGTAAGTTTAGAAGTAATTCAAACACAACCAACTTTGGGTGTTAGATAAGATGATCCTACCACATCTCAGAAGGGCTTGGCAGTGGCATCGGCAGGGTGCTGGGACATTGTTACTGTACTGATCACTTCAAAGAGGTGTGTTAACAGTTACTGGGCAAAAACCAGGGACCTGATTTCTCTCAAGCCAGAAAATGTAAAGTCCATAAAAAGATGAGATACTTGATGACAATACTTCTAGCCAAAGTTATTTTATCTGGAAAGAGGACAAAAAGGCTTAAGAAGTACGTTGAAATACAAGAGATAGTTTAGAGGAACAATGAAAATATGATGCCTATTTGGGTTCTGACACTGAGGTTCCAGGTGCTAAAGATAGATGAAGGGAACACAAGACCACAAGGATTCTAAACTGGATCACAAAGAACCGTAGAACTTGAAGACGGTAGAGGATTTTAAAGATGTATCATTTGAGTTGAAACCTTCCATTTTACTCCTATTTCATGCAGAGTTCCTCCTATTTTTTCTTCCAGGGTATTCAGGGTTACCGGGTTTATATTAAGATCTCTGATCCATTAAGGTTAAACTACTTGATCCAGGATATGCAGAGAGCTAGTGGAAAGAGAGTGTGGGTTCCTATGAGGAGGATGTGGAACAACATGTAAGGAAAAAAGGAAGTGGGTCTCTTTTCATTCTGATCCAGAAGCTCAGGTCCCTTAAAAAGGTACGCAAACCTCTTTGAAAATACAGCTGCCATCACCTGCAGAGCCAAACCAAATCTGTGGTTGGTACCCAGGCTTGGCCAGTCAGAAATGCTCTTTGTAAAATTTCTCTTTGTGCAAAGATAACCTTCATAAAATTAGTTCACACTTG
>PVHP010006454.1:0-60352 GCA_004024765.1 Zapus hudsonius | reverse complement strand
GGGCTCTGTCCTTGGTGCCACATTGTCAGAAAGCCCTGGCAATTCCAAGTTCTATAGACACCCTCCTGCTGGGGGTGAGGGTGTCTCTATGCTGTGCCATAGGTAGATCGCCCACGGGGGCCCAGAAACACCTGTGAGTCCCTGCAGGCAGATGGTGCAGCCACAGAGAGCTGACCTCACCCACTGTGACTGCAGGCGAAGACTTGGGTCCAAAGGAAGGGATACTGGTGGCTTCACCTCTCTGGGCCTGAGGGAGATGAATGCTAGAGCTTCTGCCAGCCCACAAGGGTGGCTGGCAACCCAGACCATGGAGGGTTCTGGAATCTCTGTGTCCCCAAATTTGTCAAGACATTCCTTATATAAAGAATGTGGCCCAGAGGCTCATGTTAAGGAAGTGGGCGGCTGCTGGTAAGAGTGGGAGTCTTATTCTAGAACTCCTCAAATGAGTGGAACACCAGCTGCTGCTGCACCCCAAGATGGAGTGTGCTATAGCAGCTTTGAAGAAAATGGGCCCAAAGGTGGCAAATGTTTGGAGTTTGTTAGAAGGAAGGGTCTCAGTCCCAGGTTATCCAGGCAAGGCCAGGCTTAATGTCATTCCCCCCACCCCAGTCTACACCTGACACCTGACTTCATAGTTAGGGGAACCTAACACATGGAAGGCTGGGTTCTGACTGGCTGTCACACTTCCAGGATAGGAATCTGGGTCACCGTGGCCATCTGTGGGAACTGTACTGACTACTGCTGGCCTGGTGTTCATTTCTTCTGCTTCCATCATCCCTTTACTTCTCCTACCTCCCTGGCTGGGTCTCCCTGTCTCCTGACCCCTTCTGACTTCTCTTCTAGCCATGAGCTCCAGAGATAGCTTTTGAGAAAGATAGAAACTACCAGCAGCCTGGGCTTTGCCACCAATGAACTGTGTGTCATTGGGTGCCTCGCTTTTCATCTCTGAGCCTAAGTTCCCATCTCTAAGGGAGTCCCTAATGCTATTTTCAACTCTGGTCATCAAGGCTGCTTACTTTGGAAAAGAATACTGCCTCTGGAATGTGAGCTTCCCCGAGCTTGGGATATTTCAGTGGGATTGCACGAACCACTCCAATATTTCTGGCTTGGACAGGATCAAAGAGAGGTAACAGTTCTTGTGTAGGAGGATGGCTTTGTCTCCAGGAGTGCCTTTCATTCTTCCAGACACACCCTCCTCTATGTATATAAGTGTCCTTATACCCCAGGCTGGGCAGCTCTACTTGTATTTTATAGGTTGATTGACAAAATAAGGCCCAGAAGGACTGGAGAGATGTCTTAGCGGTTAAGACACTTGCCTCCAGTGCCTAAGGCCCCAGGTTCAATTCCCTAGGACCCACATAAGCCAGACCCACCCTCCCTCCCTCCCTCCCTCCCTCTCTCTCTCTCTCTTTCTTTTTTTTAATATTTTATTTATTCATTTTCAAGCAGAGAGAGAGAGAGAGAGAGAGAGAGAGAGAGAGAGAGAGAGAGAGAGAACGTACACCAGGGCCACCACCTTGTGGGTCTGGCTTATGTGGGACCTGGGGAATTGAACCCGGGGCATTAGGCACTGGAGGCAAGTGCCTTAACCTCTGAGCCATCTCTCCAGCCCTCTCTCTCTTTCTTTCTCTCTCTCTCTACTTGTAAATTAATAAATAAAAATATACTTTAAAAAATAAGGCCCAGAAAAAGCATGCCCTTCCTAGGGTCTATGTACCATGTTGACCAATGTGAATTAGAATGAGCACAGTCGGGGTCCTGGGTTCCAGTACTAATGAGTGCAGGGTCACACCAGATCATGTAGGTGAAAGCAGTTCTCACAGGTGTGAAGACTCCACCATTGTGGCATCCCACCTTTCTACTTCTTGTGTACACCGGTCACCCCATCAGAGCTAATCACAGCCCCCAACTTCTATCTCTGGGTTAAAGGAGATAGAATCCCACCTGGCCTCTGATCATCTTCGGTTCTCTCCTTCCAGACTGTAAATTCACCTGCCACCCGGAGTGCCGCCACCTCATCCAGCTGGACTGCAGACAGCAGGAGGGTCAAGCCAGAGACAGACCTTCTCCAGAAAGTACCCTCATCCCCTCCTTCAGCCAGGTAGGCAAGCAGAGCCTGCGGGCAGACTTTAGCTTGAGGTATTCCGAGTGTACGGGACATCCTTGTGGCCACAAACACAAACACACCCTTCCCAAGGGGACTGGGGAGTGATGGAAAAGCCAGCAGACAGTCATATCCTGGAGAGCTGTAGTTCTAATCAGGCAGTCTGTTTTGGCCTGGGGCTCTGATCCCATGGTGTGGGTGCCATGGGAGCATGGTGAATCCTAGAGAAGCTTCTAGAAGGTCCTTAGGGCTCTAGGGGAATAGGGACGATGGGACTGAAGAAGCTGCACACATCATCCTGCCTTCAGTAAGATCAGCCTTCAGAGAGGCTGGGCAAATGTTCTTTCTCTGTATTAAAGCACCAGGAGGCTGATGTCCTAAAACACTTAGGGCTCTGGGTTTCTTCAGGCCCTTGAATTCCAGTGCATGTGGTTTTTGATGTCTAGGATTTAGGGTGCAGACAGAGAACAGTGTGTATTGGAATGCTTATTGACTATTTCTGTTCTAGTGCTGTTGAGAGCAGTGGGGATAAATGATACATGAGAACTGTCTACAGGGAGTTTACAGGCTGGGGGAGGGGCAGAGCACAGACAAGTGTTTTGGCTACACAGAGCAATCATTTCTGTTGGGAGAAATCAAGGAAGGCTTCCCCAAGGGGGTGATATTTAATGTGTGCTTTTTCCTATGGCTTGGGGATTGCTGGTCTGGGAAGTAAGGCATGGCCCAGGGTATTACCTGTTTATTCCTTGGACAAGTGTTCACCCTGCATCAGGCCAGGGAATACTGAACTGGGGTTTCATGATGAAAGAAGGAGACATGGCCCTTGACTGTCCTGTGCTTACATATGGTGGAGAATTAAGATTTTAAACACACTCTGTGTCTAAGAGGGAAAATCTCAGGCTGCTGTGAGACAGTAATGGGAATCCTAGCCATTTTGGTGATTCACAAGCAGTTCCAAATGCCCAGAGCAGTTGTGTACATCCTCAATGCTGATCAAACGCCTGGCCCCCCGTGGGTGTTCCTGGCATTCCGCTGTCTCCATGCCTTCTCCCATTAGAAGAGCATAATTAGAAAGTAAGGATGACATAGGTTTTTATAAGGATATCAAATTGGTCCTAAATTGTGTATTTAAAAATTGCCACACCCTCCTCTGAGTTTCAAGCATAGCATGAATGTAACTAGGCCTCTGGGGAGGACCTGGCCATTAGCCAGACCCTGCTTGGGTGCGGCAGGACACATCAGGTTCCTGAACACTATAGGCAATGGAGAGTTTTATTGTGGTGGGGGTTTTCCCAGTGCTGGGGATGGAACCCAGGGCCTGAAGCTTGCTGGGCACGTAGGTGCTCTGCCACCAAGCTCCACCATAGGCATCTAATGAAGGCTTTCCTTAGATGAGGGACAGAGAAGGGTGCACAGAGTAAAGTTCTTAACAGCTCCTTATTTCCCAGGTTTCCCTTTCTTTCTCTTTGTGGATTTCTAGTCTCATTTCTTCCTACCTCCAGCCTTGCCAATCCCCCTATCCTGGAGCCCATCCCCCCTTCTTCTTCTTGGATCTGCTTCTTCAGTCTCTGCCCCTTCCTCTAGAGCAGCAGGTCCCAGAAGAGAGTGGTCTTGCCCTTCCCCTGTGACATTTGGCCATACCTAGAAATATTTCTGGTTATCATAGCTAGGTGAGTGTACCTGGTGGGTAGGGGCAAGGAGTTCTGCTAAGCATCCTGAAATGCCCAGCACAGCACAGTGGCTTCTGTTCCCACATGTGATTGGTGCTGAGGCTATGAAGCCCTCCACTGGGCAGATTGACCAGTGCCCAGGGCTGTGAGCAAAAGACCGGGAAGGGTCTGGGTTCACTGCACACAGCAGCTCTCCCTCAGGATGCTGGCAGGCAGTAGCACTTTCCAGTGGAGTACTGGGCAACAGAGCCTCTGTCCCCCTTACATCTATGGGACAGGAGATCACCTCGGAGCCCTATGGCAGGCTAAATCAGGTCTGTCTGGCTTTGAAACACGACTGAAATGTCATAGAGGCAGCAGTAAATGCAAGGTGCCAACAGTCCCCAGCTGGCCAACATCCAATTTGGGGCCCAAGCCAGTTCTGATTTTTTGCCTTGGACAAGTCTGGCTGCTGGCCTTGGCAAAGTGGGCCCCCAGCCTCTGTCAATAAAGCCAGGCCCTGCTCTGGGTCCCGTGCCCTTTCTACAAAGCTTGTTTGTGCTGATTTCCGCCTTGGCTTGGTTTTCGTTAAATAAACCAAGGATGGCATGGCATTTTCCCTCTCCTGGGTATCATTTCCTGCTGAGCCACCATCTTCCTGGGGATTTATCAGGGCAGGGCTGGGGCCTGGGATGGACTAGGTGGGGCATGTGGCTGCCAGGAGATCTCATCAGGATACATTTCTCTTCTTTGCTCTTTAAGGAAAAAAAAACAATCATTGATTTTCCAGTAACTGGAAAGAAGCACATTTTGGGAGGTGTGGGGAGGGAGATAACTATGTGTCCCTGTGTGGAGGTAAGTGGACAACTTCAGGTGCCAGTTCTCGCCTAATACCTTCTTTTAGGCAGGGTCTCTTGACGCTTATCACTTTACACAGGCCAGCCGGAGTTTCCTGGCAGTTCCCCTGCCTGTGCCTCCCTTCGAGCCTGAGGGTTACAGACAATAGCACTATAGCGTTTGGCTTGTTCGTGTGGGTTCCAGGATGAGAACTCTTGCTTAGGTGAAGTGCTTTATCCACTGAAACATCTCCCTAGCCCAAAGTGCTCTCATTGACATTCTCGTGTGTCTTCCTGTGCAGTCATGCTTTCTTTTCTTTCTTGTTGTTTCTTTCTCTCTCTTTTTTCCTGCAGTATTGAAGGTTGAACTGGAAGCCTTTTGCTTACTATGCAAAGCACCCAGCTATATTCCCAGTCCTTCGTATATTTTCAAACCATGGATGAGATCATTCTACCAACTTGGCCTCCACCTTTCAAAAGCAGTAATTGCCAATTTCTGACTGTATGTCTTCTCTTAGCCGCAGCTGGGGAAGGGAAGAGAGGGCAGGTATGGGAGAGGCAGAAATGGTGCAGAGCCTCACCTATAAACTCATGAGGCCATGAAGTCCCTGCCCCAAAGAAAGGGTGGCTGATAGTTGCCTGCTTTTTTTTTTTTTTTTTTTTTTTTTTTTTTGCCAACTACGGGAGCAGTGGTTTTGAAGAAGGCTGGGGTGCCTGTGCCCTGGGCACCTTTACCTCCTGCAAGCCCACCCAGGTCCTAGCTTTCAGCATATTTGTTGGAGAATACCATTGCTACTAGTTAAAGGCCATATAGGTGGATCAGCTGTAGTTCTTTCATTTTCCGGCATGTCCTCCCCAAAAATCTGTTTCTGGTGGCCTGCCTGCCAGCTTGTGTCCAGTTCCTAAGCCATTCAGTTAAATTTGAACACAAAAAGTGGATCAAGCATCTGGTGTTCATTTTCAGTGGCCTAAATGTTCATTTCAGTGGCGCGTGCGCGCACACACACACATACACAATTTTTTTAGTGTTCTTAACACATCACCTCTGTGGTATAAAGCCCTTGGTGGCTCCCACTCCCCACAATGAAGTGGCCCAGTCCCTCCGTGACTTCTCAGAAAGCCCACTTTAAGAGATGTTGGTGTGGTGGCCCAGCCTTAATCCCAGCCCTAGCACTCAGGAGACAGAGGTAGGAGGAACACTGCAAGTTCAAGGCCACCCTGAGACTACAAAGTGAATTATAGGTCATCCTGTCTGGAGCAAGACCCTACCTCAAAAAACCCAAACACAGTAAGAAGAAAAAGAGCAAGCCCACCACACGAGAAGACCTTTGTCCTTTCCCACCGCTTGATTCTCATCATGGAGCTGCTGCAGCCCAGGGATCCTGAAAGGTCTGTCCCTCTGGCCCTTGGCACCACTTTCTTGGACATGGAATGTGCAGGTTACAAAAGATGACCCTCTGCCACTCAGATCCAGGGCAGCAAGAGTAGAAGCCAGGCTCCACAGGCTGTCTCTCCCACACAAGCGTGCTGTGCCTGCATTCTCTCCTATGGGCTCCACGCACGTCTCTGGTCACACTCTTGCTACTGTAGTCACACTTCTTATTGTATCCATTTATTTTATTAAACACTGGGGCTTCAATCATTGGGCCACTCTGTAGTTGACCCTCATTCACCCAAAGGACAGATGCCTTCCAAAGCTACAGGGTGGATCAACCTGATCAATAGCCTTTCAACCCTGCAAATCCCTGCTACCACTCTGCCTCTTCCCACACCCCACACACTCACAAATACACTTGCTTCATTCCACAGACACACCAGTAGCTCCATCCATTCCAAGCTCCACCCTGCAGAAGCGTGACAGTCTCATGTTGAACCCAAGACTACCACACGGGGGAGCCAGAAAGGGGACGTGGAAGATTGTGAAAGGCCAGGTACATGCTTTGGTCCTAGTACTTGGGAGGCAGAGGTAGAGGATCACTATGAGTTCAAGGCCAACCTGGATCTACAGAGTGAGTTCCCATCATCCTGGGCTTGAGTGAGACCCTGCCTTGAAAATACCTTAAGACAAAAAACCTCTTTGTTTACAAAGGCTCCTGGTGGACACCTGCACCTCGGGGTGTGGATGCAGGTCTAAGCTCTTCTAAAAGGTTTCACAAATGTCTACAAAATGCAGTTGTGATTAATTAGTAGCGATGGTAGCTGTGTTTGTTGAGACAGACCTGTGTTCTTATCTGCTTAGTGAGAGAGATGTTTGAAATCTCAAACCACAATTGTGGATTTGCTTGTTTCAATTTACAGTTCTAGAGTCCAGGTATTAGTTGGTTGGTTGGCTGGTTTGTCTTGTGCATGCTAGGCAAGTGCTCTGTTTTTAAGCTACAGTCCAGCACTTGGGTGGTTTTTTATGTCTTGTTTTTTTTTTTTTTTTTTTAATGTCTTGTTTTTTTTTTTTTCCTACAAGGTAGAGTTTCACTCTAGCCCAGGCTGACCTGGAACTCACTCTGTAGTTCCAGGCTGGCTTTGAACTCACAGTGATTCTTCTACCTCTGCCTCCTGGGTGCTGGGATTAAAGGTGTGCACCATCATACCTGGCTGGTTTTTTGTTTTTTGATACAGGGTCTCACTGTAGCCTAGACTGGTCTCAAACTCAAGATCATCCTGATTCTCCCATGTGTGTACTTGGGATTACAGGCTACAAGAGCACCTTGCCTGCATAGATTCTTATATTTCAAAGCTCCATTGTGAGGTGTATAGACTTTTAGGATTATTAGTCCTCTTAATTGATTGACCCCTTGTCATGGTTTGATCCATGTTGCGGTCAGCTTCTTAGTTGCTGCGCAGAAGAACCCAAACAAAAGCGGCTTGTGGAGGAATGGGTTTATTTGGCTTATGGACTCAAGGGGAGACTCCATCCTGGCAGGGAAAATGATGGCATGAGCAGAGGGCTGGACATCACCTCTGCCACAGCACTGCAAACAGCGGCAGGAAGGTGTGCCAAACACTGGCAAGGGGAAGCTGGCTTATAACCCCATAAGCTCGCCCCCAACAACACAGCTTCATCGAGGTTGTAAAACCTAAACTGCCATCAGCTGAGGATCGATCTATCAGAACACATTCATTTGTTTGTGGGGGACACCTGGATCAAACCATGACAATCCAGGTGTCCCCCACAAACAAATGAATGTGTTCTGATCTTGTAGAATAGTGATGGAGAGGGACACCAAACAGTCCTCTCTGGCTGCTACAGGCAAGGTGGGCATATATATATATATATATATATATATATATATATATATATATATATATATATATATGGATTCACTGCACACACACCACTGTATTACATGTGCAGAAAGAAAGGTTTTTGTCAGTGTGTGACCATCATGGGCTGTGTTCACACAAACTAATGGGCTATATGGTTTAGCTTATCACTTTTAAGTTATAATGCTGTACAGCAGATTGTTGCACTGAGCGCTGGAAGCAATTGTAGCATAATGGTTGAAGTATTTGTATATCTAAATATGCCTAAGCCTAGCAAAATACAGCAACAAATATCAGGTTGGAGATTTTTGCTCCATTATATGTAGTGTGATGGGACCACTGTTTCACATACAGGTCATTGTTGACTGAGATGGTCTGTAGCACGTGACTGTGTTTAAAGGTTAGTTCTTATAGACTTTAAACAATTCAGTCTTATTTTTTAATCCAATTTTTCTTAATCCAATCTGATAATCTCTACCCTTGAATGGGAATACTTTGGCGTTTGCATTTCATGTGATTATTAATATAGCTAAGTTTTAACCCTGTCTTCTTGTTCCTTTATTTTTTTTCTCTTGTCTTCTTTTGGATTAATTGAATATATTTTAAGATTCCAATTTCTCTTATTTGCAACCTGTAAGCTTTAGCTAGCCCTATGTTTTATTATTTTAGTGCTTGCTGGCTTAGGGGTCATAGTATACATCTTTAGCTTATCACTGTGTTCCTATCAAGTGACATTTTACCACTTCATGGAACATACAGAAACCTTATAGTAAATGTTCATTCCTCCTCTTTATAAGCAACACATTACTTTGTTACTATTTTATTTAAATTATCAATGATATTTTAAAGAAATTTAAAAATAAGGTAAACATATTTATCCATGTAGTCACTGTTTAGGGCAATTTCCCCTCCCTACCATGATCCAGATTTCCATCTGCTATCGCTTCCCTTACTGGAAGGACTTTCTGGAACATTCTTGTGTGGTGGGTGTGCTTGTGCATTCTTTCCATTTCCCAGGTCTGAAAAGGTCTTCGTTTCACCTGTGCTTGTAAAATTTTTCACTGGGTTGAAAATTCTAACCTGACATGTTTGTTTTGTTTTGTTTTGTTATTACTTTAAAGAAGTTGGTTCATCATTTTCTCATTTGTTTCCAACAACCAATCTGCTTTTCTTTTTCCCTGTGTTCCTCTGTACATAACATATTCTTCTCTGGCTGCTTTGAAGATTTGTCTCTTCATTGAAGTTTTGAACAATTGGGTGATAATGTGTCCCTTTGTTGTTTTATATTTCTTGCATTTAGGGTGCATTGCGTTTCTTAGATCTGTGGGCTTACTGTTTTCATCAAAATTGGAAAATGTGTGGGCATTATTTCACATTTTCATGCCCTCCCCCTCCTTTTCTCTTGGACTTGCTCTCCAGCTCACTGCTCTGTTCCTTTCTCAACTCTTCTTTCTTTCTTGGGTTTCTTTTGGACAGGGCCAGCGCTCCTGAAGAAGGGACTCTTATGGGATGCAGATGCTTGTGGGGCAGAAAGTCATCTACAGAAAACTTAAGTTCTCTGATGCCATCTCGTCCTTAAAAAGGCCACCTCAGGGGTGGTGGGTGATGCTCTTAAGATTTGAACCAGATAGGACATGCGGGAAATGTGCTCTGGAGGGTGGCATGTAAGGTGTGGGAGGCGAGATGGTCCCTGGGGAATTGGTGTCAGGAAATGGAGAGGACAGAAGAGGTGGATTTTGACAGGCAGAGAAAATGACAAGAGCAAAACCACAGGAGGGCAGGGTGGCTTGTGGGAATGCAAATTAAAATTTCCCTAACTGTAATGAGGGGTGCTAGTTTGGGGCTGGAGATGAGTTGTCTGCCTGGCGTGCATTGGGAGGGTCTGGGAGGATCTGCTTTGCAGTGGTGACTATTGTGTCCTCAGTGGAGAAAGGACATCAGTGGCAATAGAGTTACCAGCTTTGAAATCAGATTCTGTGTACTTGCTTGGGCTAAGTCACCATTCTGAGCCTCAGCTTACTTATCTGTGAAATGCCTTCTTGCAGAGTAGTAAGGGTTAAGTGAGATCTCAATAACTTCAATATGACTTTGTACTCACTGTACTATATGAAGGCAGGATTCCGTCTTACACCCCATGAACACTCAGTCTGTTGCAGTCGTGTTTCCATGGAAGCGTAAGCAACTAGAGCTTGGCACAGCACCGTCATGTGATAATCATGAGCTGATGTCTGAATGAAAGCTTGTGAAGGAGCTACTTGGTCAGAAGTTGGTCCTGGAAGAGTGGGTTTGGCAAGAAGAAAGTGGGGCATTTGGAGGAGACAGGGAGGGAAGTAAGGAACTCTTGGAAGGCCGTATAATAATTGTGGTTAACGGCATTCGTGGTGACAGGAAACACTAGAAGGAGGAGACTATGCAGGAGGGGAGGCAGGGAATGTTGAGCTCCATTTTGGACCTGTTGAGAGTGAGGCTCCAGTGGGTTGTGCTGGATATCAGCAAGCTGCTGCGTAATTCCGTTTGGAGCTACCTGGGAGAGAGAGAGAGGTGGGAACAATGGTCTGCCACGTGTGGTTGGAGCCATGGGCACAGATGAGATCCTGACCATTTCCCCTGGAGAGAAAAGGACCAAAGGGGAGAAGAGGGGAGAAGGGAAGTAGACTGAGTCCCAAGAAGACTGAGAATGGAGCTCCCACCCTGTCTGGGAGGGACTACAACTTCAGGCAGAGAGGTTCTTAGGAGAGGAATCGTGTAGCATCCACGAGTCCACAGAGGCTAGAGTTCAGGATTTGGAGTCAGCCCCAGCCTTGGTAGCACGTGTGCCTAAATAGGCACGTTACTGTCTGATTCTCCTTGTGGCTTCTCCGCAAGCTTGTTGAGAAGATTAAATGTAATAAATCATACCAAATTAACCATACATATTAGTAAATACTGATTTCAAAACGTGTTTTGGGAGCGGGGTAGCTGTTCACCCCAGTTTTCAGCTTCTGCACATGTTGGTAGATCATAAGGCCTCACATCCAATCTTTAGCCCCCAAACTTCTCAACTGGCCAGGAGAGGAAATCCAAGTAGAGTTGGATCTAGAGGAAAAATACCAGCTCCTGCCTTCCAGTAACACTGCTTTTATACACAAGCAGAGCACAAATGGATGTGACAAAGGACCTGGCATCATGTCAGGATTTCATTCGAAAAATGAAAAGCTTAAAATAATGCCGTCCATCATCTGACACTGGTCAAGGAAAGTGGCCCGTCCATTAGGGCTTTTACAGCCTGCACAATGATGTGGATTTAAGGTTCTGCATTCCACATTTTTGGTCCAAGCCTGTTGCTGTGCCCAAGGGCAAGACTAGCCAGTTCCTGTGCTTTGTGGGTTACCTATTAAAAGTATAAATCTCTTAGATTTAAGTTGGGTGTGGTGGCACACACCTTTAATCTCAGCACTCAGGACACAGAGGTATGAGGAGTTTGCTATGAGTTTGAGGCCACCCTGGGACCACAAAATGAGATCCAGGTCAGCCTTAGCTAGAGTAAACCCTACCTCAAGAAAACTTTAAAAACAAACAATTTTTTTTTAAAGTTGAAACTTTGTCTTTTTATTTTTTTTTAATATTTTATTTATTTATTTTCAAGGAGAGAGAGAGAGAGAGAGAGAGAGAGAGAGAGAGAGAGAGAGAGAGAGAGAGAGAAAACGAACCAGGGCCACCACCTTGTGGGTCTGGCTTATGTGGGTACTGGGGAATTGAACTGGTGGCCTCAGGCACTGGAGCCAAGTGCCTTAACCACTGAGCCATCTCTCCAGCCCCCAAACAAATTTTTTGAAAGTTTAAATCCTGCCACTCAAGCTCCACCATGCTTGTTCCCCTTGCCTGGGCCAATGGATGTCACTACTGTTACTTAGTGAGGAAGTGCCATGCCAACACTTGAGACAGTCCTCTCTGCCTACTTTTGAGGCCCCAGCGCTTCAGTCTGGGGGTTTTCTCCTTTGAGGCTGGTTGTATTGAATGCAATCTTTTCAGATTTCGTTTGTTTCCTTCTATCTGTAGTCCTGGGGTTTGAACCATTGGCCTTGAGTATGCAAGGTAAGAAATCTACCACTGAGCTGCATCCCAAGCCTGCAGATTTCTTTAGTCCTCGGGACCCTGCCTGCTGACTTCTCACATATAGTCTCTTTCCCAGCCTAGCTCCATCAGCAGGTGGGGCAGCACAGAGAAAGATGCGATAATGGAATAACTACTTCCATCTGTTAAGTGGGCATGGCCTCTGCTCTCGACATTATAAAATAGCCCAAGTGAAGTCTGGGTGTCAAAAAGGCTTTGTGAAGCTCTGTTCTCACATCAGGTTTTCACAGTGTTTAGAATGGCATGGAGCAACGCCCTACAAGACTACAGTGTCCCTGGGCACTTTCTTCCCCAGTTATGGCTCCCGGTGTGCTGTGCACGAGAAGGGACTTGTGCTGGCTTCCAGGGAACTTGAGCTTGGTGTTTGGAAAGGGTGTTATTAGCCATGCTTTAAGATTGCACACTTTGGGGCTGGAGAGATGGCTCAGAGGCACGTGCCTCCAGTGCCTAAGGCCGGTTCAATTCCCCAGGACCCACATAAGCCAGACCCACAAGGTGGTGGCCCTGGTGCGCTCGCTCACGCCCTCTCTCTCTCTCTCTCTCTCTCTCTCTCTCTCTCTCTCTCTCTTTCTTTCTCTTTCTCTCTCTCTCTCTCTCTCTCTGCTTGAAAAATGAAAAAATAAAATATTTTTTTAAAAAGATTGCTGTAGCACTGCGGTCACATTACTGAGTTCTCCATGTGACTCCGAGGTCACAGGGAATCTGAAGCCTGGTTTGTTTGTTTTTCTTAGATATTGGCTTCCTATGGAGCCAGGAGGTTATTCTCTTTATAAAGAACAGTGTGCTTCTTTGCTGAGTGGACAAAGTGTGTAGGCTGCTGTGGATGACCCATGGATCACAGAGAGCCTGCTGAGCATTCATCTTACCCTCATTGGCTGGAGGCTGATACCAGCTTCCTTGGCCTTAACCATTGTCTCTGGGGAAAACCCCCATACAGCCCCTAATATACCCATTGGAAGAAAAGATGGCTGCAGACAGAACCAGACCCACCTCTAGCCCCATTCAAGTGATACCCACACCCATCCCCAAGTTCTCCATAGCTCCTTCCCTCCACCCCAGCCTAGCTCTGCTTATCTTCTTCCCTGGAAGAAGCAGCTTCGGCGGGTTCTCTGGGGTCAGAGGTGCTGGTACATAGGAGCTCTGGGAAGACTTCTCTGTGGAAGTGAAGGTGCCAGGTGAGGAGACCAAGGCTTGGGTCTGGAGGCCTTCAGTGGCAGGATAGAGCCAAACTAGGCTGTCGCTTGAAAGCCTGAACACGGACAGGTCTGGCTAAGGTGAAGGAGGGAGAGGGTGCCTCCTAACAGCAACAAGAGCTTCAAAAGGAGTAGGCAGTGTGGCTTCTGGGAGTGAGCTTAGCCCTCTGCCATCTTGGGCTTCCCTGGCATGGGCTTGTTTCAGGACTGTAAGAAAAATCCACAAAAACTCAGAGAGGGCCCTGACTGCCTTCTTGGCCCCTTTCTAGGCCACTCCTGGTCTTCATGAGCACAATGCCTCCCTCTACAAGGCTGTGCTTTCATCCTGTGTGAAATCTGAGGCTCCAGGCTTCCCTGTATTCAGAGATGGGAAAGTCCTCACCAAATCAGTCTCATCTCAGCTGATGGATGGCACATCCCAGTGACTCAAAGCATATAGGCTCTAGGGTCACACAGAGAGGGTCTGACCCCGGTACATGACCTACTTGTTTGACTCTGAGCCTCTAAGATGGAAATAGACTGTTTATGTACAATTATCGTGGGTGCTGTCTGTAGGTTCCTTCAGCGCCCTGAGGCTTTGAAGGCCAAGTTCTTTAAGTGGAAGGGTGGGCTTGTCCAACCCTGTATTTCTTTGCGTCTGACTTACATGTTAGAACCTTCCTTCCATTTCTTCTGGCCTGTCATGTGAAAATATTGCTTCCCTAGGCAGGTTAGATAATGGATTCAAACCTTCTCCAGTTTCTTCTGTGACATCTGACTGACCCTCATGCTGGGAGGGCCAGAGTCGGGTGGAGTGAATGACGGGGTGATGGGAAACCACCCAAGCTACCATAGCCAGGGAGGAAGAAAGAACCCAAGGAATTGCCTTCCTCAGGCTCATCCTGATGGGTTCCTCTCAGCATCCCTAAGCTACAGCTGCTGTTCTCCAGGGTGTACTTGTGGCACCTAGGTGGGGGAGGGCGGTGACACCCAGCAGGGCTTTGGGGAACCTTGCGAGAGGAAGTGGCTTCAGAGCTAAGCGGGGACAGGAAAGGCGAAGGCAGGGGAGGTGTGGGGGTGGCGCTGGCTGATCGTCAGCAGGAGCTAGTGGGCAGGGCTGTGTGCGTGTGTGCGGTGGAGACAGGACCTCCGGTGCGGGAGGGTGATGCCAGGGTGCCCCGGGGCTGTGCAGGGACACACTCCACCTGCAGGTGAGCCACCAGCTCCCTCCAGCCACCAAAGCCTCAGCGCTCCTATGTGCTGGCAGCCCCGAGCGGGGCTCCGTGCTGGATGACGGTGGACCGCAGCATGAGCAGTGGGTACTGCAGCCTGGATGAGGAATTGGACGATTGCTTCTTCACTGCTAAGACCACCCTTTTCAGGAATTTGCAGAGCAAACAGGCCTCAAAGGTAAGTGTTATGAATCATTGGAGCCCTTACTGGAGGAAATAAGCTCTATGGTCTAGAAAAGAAACCTGGTCCAGGCAAAGCCATGTGCCCAAAAGAGCGGCTGGGTAGTTGCCAGGGTTGCCTTGAATGTGCCAGGTGAGGAGAGCAAGGGTTGTGTCTGGAGGCCATCAGGGGTCTCCACTATTCTGATCAGCCCTAGACCTTTCAGCATTTCCTGCCCTAGACCTTGGCAACGTGGCTCTGTAGATGGGGATCCTGCTGGTTCATGGATGGAGGGCTGTAAGCTCCCTGTGCTTGAAAGGGTACCTGAGTAACTGCCCTGCTTCATCCCCTCCCCCAAATCTGAGTTCATAACTTCTAGATGGGACGGGGTGGCACCCAGGCCCTTGGCAGATAAGCACTCCTAGTGAGACTTCCGTATTGTACGCGGCCAGAAACCATTTTAAAACCTAGTCCGGCAACTTTGCAGAAGTCGAGGGTGGTTTTTAGAAACAAACAACATTCTCCCATCAGCTGCTGTCACACTGCCACTTTTTGCTTCCTGGGTGGGCTTGTGTAGCTTAAAGGGGCTTGTGTGTTCTGTGTTGGACATGTGTGTTTCTTAAAGGTGCCAGCATACCTGGTCCTCTGGCCACACTGTCACCTATGACTACAGAGCCACACTATCTGCCATGTGTCTTGGTGGGAGTCAGGCAAAGGTGTATTTATTTGCTGTGCTATTTAGGCAAGCCAGGAGAGGTTAGCTAGAGAAAGGGCTATTGTAGGCAGACTTTTCTGGTGTGTCAGGTTCATCATTAATTCAACCATCCTGCATCAATGAAAATTATCTAAAAATGTCTCCAGGCCTGACTTTGGAGCCTCATGTGTGAATAATTCATCTTTCATTTGCTGAGTTTATGTTTGAACGATGCAACCAAAACAGACCCCTAAAACCAAGCACTTGCTTTTGGGGAGCATGAGGGGAGGAAGGTAGGAGTTCCCTTCTGTGGTTAGGCAGGCCTCATGCAGAATATCACTACACAGAGAAGAAGTGTTTCACCTTCTTCTCTTGGGGTCCTTGCCTCATTGTGATGCTTCTTCTGCCAGCATAATAAGGGTTCCCAATTGTAGCTACATAGTAAAAATGTTGGGGAGCTGTAGAAAATACAGATACCTGGGCATGGGGATTTGAAAAGCTCCCCAGGTCTTCTGCTATGCAGCTGAGGTTTTGAACTATTGCTCTATTGAGTCTTGTTGCTGCCTGGAAAGGAAATGGTTCCTGTTTTCAAAACAAGGTTTAGCTGTTGACTTGTCTCCCACTGCCAGCTAGGCTGTTTCCAGAGGGTGTAAACTGCACAGTTGGGCAAAGAAGGGGCACTGCAAAGGGTTTCTTTTATTTGGCAATTGTTTCTGGTCTTCTTGGGAGAAATAGAAATATCCTTACAAGAAAATATGCCGAGATGGGACTAGAGTGGGAGACGGCTTGCTGCGACAACACACAGCCTTTTCTCTCCAGGTTCCCCCACCTGTCTCACAGCGTTGCTCTAGAAGATGCTTCTTTGAGTCTGTTGCCCATAGAAACTTTACATTGTCTTTGCTTGTCCTCCGCATCTCTGTTGCTAGAGTCTCTAAGATGGCTCAGAACAGGAATCCCCTCTAAGAAACTGCTCCAGAGAAGGAAGAAGAGATGGCACGTTCCCACTTACCTCTGGAAATTCAGTGGTCAGGGACAGCTTTCCTCAGCACCAGACTAGCCTTTGGTGCCCAGCTCTCCAGGGATGGGCAAGGCTGGGTGACTATGACCTAGGGTGCCCACACTGGCTTTGAAGCGGTGTGTATCCGATGTCCAAGCTGAGGATGCTTCCTCCCAACATTTCTGTCTTGCGTCCTTCTGTTGTTTTACCCTTAGTAACATTTTCCAGCTGTTTTCTCCCTTGGAGTCACTCTGGATAGGGTTTCAAAGATCTGCCATCTCCCAATACCCTTGTGACACTGAGTAATATTTCTCTCCTGCTGAAAGAGAGATTTCATCTGCGCTCTTACGAGAATTTCTTTTTCCTGTCTCCAAAGGAAGGATGGTGTATGTTTCCTGGTCACTCAGAGGCTGAGGCCTCCTTCGGGAAAGAACAAGACTCTTCTATAAATAGCCTTGTCAGAGCGACCCATGTTAGCAGCGCAGTCAGCCTGGATGCTCTTCAGTTCAATGCAATCCCTTGGGAGCTGACCCTAACCAATCTCCAAGAGTGGGGGACGGGGGAGGTGAGGGAGCCTCCCCTCTTCATACACAGGAGGCCAGAGAGAGGGTCCAGGCACTGGTCTCAGCCTGCTCTCTCTTCTTCAGGGATGACAGTACCCTGGGGCAGTGTGCTCTATCTGGACCAAGCTGGGGACCTTCTGAGTCAGGCTAGTCAGTTTCAGGAGACTGAGGTGGTGTTCTCTATGAGCTTTGTTTCCTTGGTCATGTGTGTGAGAATGGGGAGAGAACCAGCCAGTGGGCAGTTCTCAGCAAGACATGTGCACAGCTCAGCAGCCAAAATGCTAGAATGTCACCATGTTCAACAGGCCATCAGAACCCTGGAGCCCACCCAGGACACGAGGGTAGAGTCTCCAAAGATGCAGAAAGCCTGCTTCTTTCAGTGTTGAGTGCCTTATTAGACAGGTGGGAAGTTGAGGTGAGAGGGTGGAACGACTTTACCAGGCCACACATCTGGTTTGGTAAAACCTGGACTAACACCCTCCTCAGACTTCTATTCCAGTACTATTCTTCTAGGTTGCCTACCCAGTGGGTGACCAGGATAGATATTAGGCTTTGCCCCCTTAGAGCCTTCTGCAAAATGGAAAGACTCACACAACCCCATTGCAAGGTCCTGGCCATCTCTCCATCACCCAGGGGATCTTAACTATGTTTAACAGTAGCAGGCAGTTACTGTATTATTATAACTTTAGTTGTTTAAGAGTTTCTCTTGGTGTCTAGTCTAAAATGGAAATATTTTACTAGCTAAAAATATGTTCTGCTAGAGACTTTCCCTTACATATATTTTTCTTTGTGGCTATGGAGAGCAGAAGGTTGGCTATATTTATGGTTAGGTGTTATACTTAAGCACGTGTGGAACATCCTTCCTCTCTAGTCCCCAACCTTCTTTGGACTTTCTTGACAGGCTTGAATTATTATTATTATTATTATTATTATTATTATTATTATTATTCCTTCTTCTTCCTTCTTTCTTTCTCCTTCTTCCTCCTCCTCCTCCTTTACCAGAAGGAAACAGGTTAGAGTTCAGGGTATTATACTACTCCCTGAATTCCATCTCTTCCTTCTTCCATCTATCCTTGCTTGTCCAGTCATTTTCTTCCTTGACAGGGACAGTAGCCAACCCTCACAGCCATGAGACCAGTCAAGGACATCACAGTCACTCTGCCAGCAGCAGCACACCCAGGCCTCAGATGCAGCACCTACCCCTGGCTGCTTTGGCATTAGAGAAAAGAATCGTAAACTGTAACTAGATCTAACCTTGGAACAGTGAAAATAAAACAGGAATCCCAGAATTGCTGGGCCATTGAACTGGTTTTATGTGCTATCCCAGAGGCTTGCCCTGCCCAACACTAACCCCAAATGATTCTTGCTATGGGCATCTTCCACTTAGGAATGTGATCTCTGCTCCATTTCAGTTTCACCACCTGTAACAGCCTTCCCTGAAAACCTGCCAGCCCGGTGCAATCAGGAATGGCATCCCTGGGCCCAGGCAGCATTAAGTACTCCTTACAAAGGCAGGTACTGACTGTGGGCCGCTGACTTGAGGCTGCTTTTCCTCTGTTAGCCCATGCAATCAGGATGGGGCAACCCCTGTGCCAAGCAACCCCTGCTTATTAGTTACCGAGCACAATAAGAAGTTTATTTCTCTTTATGAAAAGTTAAATTGGGGGTGGTGTAGGGATGGGAGGGAGCCTAGGCTAACACAGTGATAGTTCTTGTGGGCCAGGTCTAAAAGCAGTTTCTTACATCTATATGCCATTGGCCAGAACTTAGTCACATGGCCACACCTTACCACAAAGGAGGCTGGGAAATGAAGTTTAGTGGTAAGCCTGGGTAGGAAGGAATCAGGCTCTTGTGGAGCCTCAGCTGCTTCTGCCATACTTCTCTGAGCTTCGGAAGCTCTGCTCACACCTTTATGGTGAAGGGTATCACCTCTGACCTCTGCTTTCTGACTTTGTGTCTCTGTCACTAAGGGTATGCTGTTCCTATGATTGGGTTCCCTCCTCCATCTTACTTGGGAACCCCTGGAAGACAAACAGTTTTATTCTTCATACTGGGCACCTATTCGGGTCCTCTGTTGCCTCTGATGCTTTCTGTGTGGTTTGAAGGTAGATCCTGGCCACCTGCATGGGAATCACTCTGAGTTGCTTTTTGCAGATGAAGAGTCAGGAGCTCCACCCCAGATCTACTGGCTGCTCAATCTTTGTAGGCAGGACCCTGGAATCTGTGTTAATACTCTCTACAGGTGATTTTCAGATACACTGACATCTAGGAACCACCTCTTTGGGACATATTTACCATTTGACTAATTCCTCCAATTGAATGCAGGAGAACACTTATCACAGATTCCCAGGAGAGTCTTAGACTGGAAATTAAAGTCTCATGAGGTAAAAGGCTTTGTTTGCAGCCATCCAGCCTAAGGAGACAGAACAGTACTCAGGTCCCTGGGCCCTGCTGCCAGCTTTCCCCATTGCTCTCAGCAGAGTGTGTTATGTGTCCCCTGGTGTCCAGGCCGTGGGGTCAGAGCCCTCTGAGATCTTTCTGGACACCCAGGGCAATGTGATGGGAAGCATACAGAACTATAGGCCAAGTCCCTGCTTCTTGAGGCTCATTGACCGAGGCTGCGGCCATGACATTTCCACTCTCAGACCCTAGTGCGTCATCTGGCCCTTTCTCAGCAAGAACACCTGGGCTATGAGTGTCTTTAGTTTGCTCTCAGAGTCCCTCACCTCACCCCTTAGTATGGGAGCAGACCCTTCTTACCAGGTTCTCCTGGGCCTGGAAGAGATCTTAATTCTCTAAGTTGTAATGCTTTCCGGATAGGGTCAGGAAGAGGACTTAATGCTGGCATGAGTCCCTGTTTCTGGAGCCACCTGGGCTTACCCAAGGTATCCTTGTTCACACTCACTGCTGAGACCAGGCCAGGTTACCTTGCTCTCTTCCAGATCTTCCCTCTTTCTTCATAATTTTAGATAGTTAATTTTCACTCAGATGCCAGTTCTTTATAAAACAGCTCTAGTTACAGATTGGGGCCCATAATTAGGAAGAGAAATTGTAAGCCCACAAAGCCCCCTGAAATCAAGATCCTATTTCATACCATGAACAACAGCTTCAGCATCAGCATCAGCAGCCCAGCCTGTGAGCCTAACAAGGTACCATAGGCCCAGCTGGAAGGCTGCATTTTCTTCTGTCTGTTCTCAACTTTATCAGTAACCTAGACCTGTGTGCAGTGCGGCATCAGGAGTTTCTTGAGTAAGAAAGTCATCTGGGCCCTCAGTTTTTTCTTCTACACGGTTAATATACCCTTAAAAGAACTTGGAGGGGGCAGACAGGGGAGATGGCTTGGTGGGTAAGAGTACTTGCTGCACAAGCACGAGGACCCGAGTTCAATCCCCAGCACCCACTTGAGAATCCAGGCAAGGCTATGCATGCCTATAACTGTAGCTAAGGGAGGCAGAGACAGGAGGATTGCTGGGACTCTGGTCAGCCAGCTTAACTGAAAACCAGGGAGCTCCAGGGTTAGTGACAGACAGTGACTCAAGGAAATAAGATGGAGGGGTGGTAGAGAACACCCAATGCATGGGCAGCTGTACAGATGCGTGCATATGTTACACACATATGTACCATACATACTACATACACACCAAAAGTGATTTTGAAGACAAAAACAAAAGAGGAACATAAGCCTGGTATGACCCGACCCAAGCCTCCAAGTAGAGGCAGAGGTGGGCTTCCAGGTGAGGGGAGCCAGGAAAGAAACTGCTGTTTCCAACAGCAGGTGGCACAGGCTGGCATCTCTCCTCCTAGCAAGTGTAAGAATGCTGGTGCTGGGGAGTTCAGGTCCCTCTGCCCTCCTCCTCCTGTGCCACCTCAGAATCACCTGATCCTTTACAGAGGTGCATCACAGCCAGAACTTGAGTCACTTCTAGGGAGGTGGCGTTGTCCTAGGAAAGGAGGCTGGGTCTGAAGGGCTTGGGATGGGGCACAACTTTTGCTTAGGTGTGGATCTGACTCTTCACATGCTTAACATGTAGACAGGAAGGGAAAGTTGCAGCTTTATGGGAACCAGCTTCCAAATTTCCCTGTCCTTGGAATCCTCCTTTGTCTGTCTGTCTGTCTGTCTGTCTGTCTATCTTTTTTATTTTGTAGTGCTGGGTATCTCCAGCACTGTGCTCTACTATTGTTACAGTTGTAGGTCCATAGTAAAATACATATGAAATTTACCACTTTAATTATTATTAAGTACATATTTCTGTAGCATTAAGCAATGATATTCAGTCCACTACTCCACTGTCCATTTCCAGAGTGTATTTTTGGTGCAAGACATTTGAACCTGATGTCTTGTGCATGTTGAACATTTGCTTTTCCACTAAGCCCCCCGCCTCCATCTGCAGAACCTTCTCATCTCCCCAGACTGAAACCTCTCACCTACGTGACTACTTTAAGAACTACAAATAAGAGTACTCACACACTATGTGTCCTCTTGGGTGTGCTTCATCCATGGTATACAGCACGGTATAGACTTTTCCTTCCCTTTTAAGGAGAGGAACATATCTCTTTATATGTAGACATTTTACATATCAATGACACTTGGGTTGCCTGTTTCCATTGCTAGTGATGAGTAATGCTGCTATGAACATGGCTGTACAAATATGTTTGAGTCGTTTCTTTTACATGTATGCCCAGAAATGGAATTGCTGACTCGTATGGTGATTCTGTGTTTAATCTTTTGAGATTAGCCATACTGTTTTCCACAGGGCTTTCACCATTTTTATGTTCACCATTTTTATCGGATGCATTCTACATCCAATAATGTGTATTTTCAATAGTCATCTATTGAGAATAAAGTGGTATTTCATCATACTTTTGATGTTTTCCCCTAATGGCTAATGTTGCCCTTAACTTCTCGTTGCTGGCACAAGGCACACAACAAAAGCAGTTTATGGGAGGAAAGGGTTTATTTTGGCCTACAGACTCGAGGGGAAGCTCCATCAATGGTGGAAGAAACTGGCTCACTTTCATAGATCACAGATCAGAGCAGAGATACACCACTAAACACGAATAGTGAGAGCTCACAATGGCTCTTCACACACCTTAGGGTTGAACTAAAAGATCCATCCCCGGTAACACACCCCCGGAAGCAGGGACCTGCCTGCTGGGGACTTAGTAGGAGGTTTAATCTTAATCACAAATGCCTTCTCCAACAGTCCTACTGGGGAAAGCCCTAAGTGGAATGGGGGAAGAGAGGAGGGAAAGGGGTGCCAACACAAGACTTGTTTATACAGAGTTTGTACTTATTAATTTTTTTAAAAATGCCTGAGTCTATGGGGCCATACATTCAAACCACCACAGCTAGTGAGGTTGAACATCTTCTCATGTGTTTTTTGAAAATTTATGTATCTTGGACTGGAGAGATGGAACAGCAGTTAAGGCACTTGCCTGTAAAGCCTAAGGACCCAGGTTCGATTCCCTGGTGCCCATGTAAAGCCAGATGAAGAAAATGTCACGTGTCTGGAATTCATTTGCAGAGGCTAGATGTCCTGGCATGCCCATTCTCCCATTCTCATATTCTCTCTCTCTCTCTCTCTCTTGCCACTTTCTGCTAGCAAATAAATAAATATTTAAAAATTGAAGAGAAAATTTATGTATCGTATTGAAGAAATATCTATTCAAATCTTTTGTCAGTTTTTAATCAGATTGTTAATTTTGTTTTTGCTGAATTGCCAAAGTGGTTTCTATACTCTTGATATCAATCCTTTATTAAATAATATGCTCTGCAATGGAATCTGTTTATTATTCACTCTGAGGCAGGGTCTTCCAATGCTGCTCAGGCTGTTTGAATATAGGATATTAAAATATTGTTATGCTGATGAGATCACAAGTTATAAATTTGGATAGCTCTTTATGGAAGAAGGGGTCCATGACAAAAGTACTTAGATCTCACAAAATATCATAATGTGGTCCTGGTGGAAAGCCTGTCAGGAGTGGAGGGGAAAGGCAAGAGGACTGCCATATTGGGCTGGGCCACACTCACCTAGCTTTCCTCTGTCTTGCCCTAGGAACTGCAGTTCTGGTTCTGATGCCCATATACTACCTTAGTCTGATGAGCTCTTCTGAGTTCACACCGTGCACAGCACTACAGACACTCCCCACAATAGATGTACAAATCACATTTCATAGACACAGAAAACCTCAGTCTCAGCAAGACTTGCACAACTTCACAGAACAAGGTCCTAGCAAGCAAAGACCAATCTGTGGCCCAACACATGGCCAGCGTAGTCTAGCAGTAAAGAGCGGGGTCTCTGGGTGTAATGGTGTGTCCCTCATCCACTTATTTAAGGGATTCAATGAGACTGTGAAGCCTTCAGTTCAGTGCCTTAGCCCAGATGAGCTGCTCCTGCGAACTGATAGAGATGGCACCTTAAAGTTAGAGGGCACTGTGCTCAGGCTCTAGACATGTTAGCACTCTGGGAACTTCACCAAGATGACCTTCATCACAGGAAGCAGATTGGGGTCACCTAAGAGTCAGGGAGGCTGCTGTCCAATCGTGAAGCTTGTTCTTCTGTGTGGTAATGTTGGCATTTCTGTCTTTCCTCCTCAAATGACCTGTGGGCTCCCAAGGACAGGGGGCACACCCGTCTGCTTCATCTTCCAAGATCCCTGTCATAGTCCTCGGTCCAGAGCCAATTCAATCCATCCTATGGACTGACTGGCGACATTGATCAACTTTTCTGTCTCTGAGGACTTTAGTGTTCAGTTTCTCTCCCCCTTCCTTCACTGTGCTTCTCATCCAGACCCACACTGGCCCCTTCCTTACTCTGTTGCAGGTAACCTATTGGAAGATATAATTTAGGAGCTTCCCACCGTTTTATTGTTGAGATAGTGGGCAAGTTCAAAGAGGGACACGTGGGACTGAACCCTCTCCCTACCACGAGAAGGACTGAGGGACCAATCCTAGGAGGGGGTTAGAGTGTGGCTCCATGGGGCGTCCTCTCTGCTATCTGGTTGAGGCCATCACAGAGGCACTAGTGACCCTTACTGTGTGTGAACAAGGACAGATGAGTGTCTGGCCTGCTCTCCTGAGGTTCCATTAATGACAAAGCCAGCAGAAACCTCCCTCAGCGCCATCTTTCTCTTTCAGGACATGCCTGCAGCTCTCCTCTCTGCTTCAGTCTAGAGAAGGTTTCCAGCCAAGGGGTCTGGGAATTGCTGCTGACAGATGTGCTAAGAGCTTGAGCTTGGCTAGGGCTGCTTGCTGCAGAGCTGTGAAGAGTGTGGCAGGACCTCATGCTCCTTGGGACCAGTGGTTACTGTTGCAATTCACATAGCCCAGCTGTCCTTCGGGGGCCCCAGCTCCACTCCCAATTCTCTGAAAGAGAAGAGGAAGCAATGAGGTAAAAGCTACCCTGTCGTCAGTGTCCCATGTCAGCCCTGCCATGGGGCCCAGAGTGTGCTTACTGTCACTTCACCATTAGTCAGGTAGGAAACTAAGGCCTTGAGGGGGGAAATGACTTGCCTTGGGTCATAGGTCATGGATGGTCTCCCATGGATTCTTACCAGCAAGCTGGAAAGAGTCAGCCCCAGAGCTGGCTTCCAGCCCTGATGCAGCCTGCATGTTCTTGCCATGGGACCTTTGGGGTACAAGGCAGCATGGGGTGCTCCTTGGACCTGGCTGTGTGATAGGAGAGTGGGCTCTACACTGGGAATTGTCCTGGCTTCTTCACCCTCCCTGACATTGTCAGCAGGTATTTCTCTAGCATCTCCTTGGAGGTCAGCCAGATGTGCAGCTGAGCCCAGCAGTGGGTGCCAGAGACGCCTAGGCATCCAATATAAAGTCTGTCCCTCTTTAGGGACAGACCCATTTACCTAGGAATATGACACTAACATATTTGAGACAATGTTTAAGCAATGCTTAATAGACTTAAATGCCAAATGCAGCCACACAGGCTCTGAATGTACCTCCGTGGGTCCTTGTAGTGTGAATTTCACATTAACAAGCATCTATGGTGATCAGTGAGGTGTGGTGACCCACAGGTTTGCTGTAAGAGAAATCTGAGGCTCTGGAACACTGGGCTGGTGTTTGGGAGTGAACCCTGCCACCCACCACATCCATACCTCAGCTCTGTTCCCTCCTCATTGGAAAGTGAGAATAACTCCAGGGACATGACCTAGCTTTTGTCTGCTTGTGGAAAATGTCCATGAAGTGAAAGTGAAGTTACAAAAGCCCATTAACTGATGGTGTGAGGAAATAGGTAGGAAACATAGGACATATGAGTCAGGAGAAAGAGAATGAAACTATATTTGTCTTCTTCCATTCGGAAATGAAAATCTCATGGATCTGTGCGGAGGATGGAGAGACTGCTCTGGGCTGAAGTCACTAAAAGAGGGGTGTGTATTCCAAGCAGGGAAACTACACAGCAGCAGCACGGAACAAGCTACTGCCCATGGGCGGATGGCACAGAGCAAGCTACTGCCCGTGGGCAGGTAGCACGGAGGAAGCTCTATGGGGACACAGCAGTTCTGGTTCTTGTTCTATGGATGCCTCTGGGCTGCAGAGATGAAGTCAAGTAGCTGCTACAGCCTGTGGCCTGTGAAGCCCAGCATGTCTGCTGCCTGTCCTTCTTAGAAAACATTCACCAACCACCCATGTCGAGAAAGGAGTGAAGGACCTCTCCACGTAGGCTGATGCAGAATCAAGTGATCAGGGAAAGTGAAGAACGAAATTGGCTTAAAGGGGAAGGGCTGGGTTTTCCTGGGCTGGCTGAGACAGCCCACACAAAGGCTGGGTTTGACTTCCAGAATACAGTCCTACCCACCGTCTCCTTTAATTGTACTTTTACATTAATCCTGAGTGAAAAAGGATTTTGATTCTAAATTTATAAAAGAAACCAAGTCTTAGAGATTACATGACTCTCTCAAGATCACAAAATTAGGAGCAGGATTTAAAAGCCAAACACATACTAGTGTTCATCCTGCAGCCCTACTATGTGCCAAGCACATCTGGGGTGCCACAGTGGACAAGACAGGCATGGCTGCTTCTCTCACAGTACAGACGACATTGGAATCCAAGGCCACTACAGTTCCTAGGAGAAAGTAAGAGCTTTCTTTCCCTGCAGGCATATGGGTCATTGAAAGTCTTGAGCAAGTAAGTGTTCATTATTTGCTAGACTTTCAATGCTGCTGGGCCTAGAGAAGAAATAGAAGTGTGGACCAGGTCATGAAGAGTTCCCATCTAGTAAGGAGAAGTCAGCCCTGACAGCCTCGTGGGAACTTGATGTCGTAGCAGGTGGAGCACTAAGCTTTCAGGTGGTCTCCTGTTGACTTCGGACAGTTAGCTTCAGTCCAACTGTGGCTCAGTTTCCTTGCCTGTAAAATGGGCACAATACTGATAGTTTTCCTCACACACTTCCTAGGTGGATAAAATGAGCTGATTTGTGCTCAGAGGAATGGTAATAGTGTGTGGCACATAAGTAGTGGTGATGTAGGATCATCACAGTCATCATCATTGTCACCATGGTGACAGGGCTGGAGTGGTGAGAAGCCTTGCCAGGTGAGGGACTTCAGATGGGCAAACAGGAATGAGTGACATAATGAAAGAAGTGGGGAAAGAGAAGACACTGGTAGACTTTTAGAGTGACATTTTTAGTAAAACAAGTTTGTGTGATGGAGGTCAGGACACAGCAGGCATGGGTGCACAGGTGACTCCATCACTGATGGCAAGCATTCTCTGCTGTCTATCCATTATGGCAGCTTCCTTGGGTGCCCCGGACCCACCTGGGCATTAGAAGCCACAAGACTCCTTTAGAGCTCTCCTCCTCAGAGCATGGTAACCAAATTAAGATTTCACATATGTCATTGACTACAGTGCAGAATTAGCCAGTGTTCTGTAGTGGCTGCCGCCTTACAGATAAAACAGAGCCAAACCTGACACAGGGTAAACTGCTCTGTACTAGGAGATGACCTTCCTTGTGTTCTTACTAGGGGTACTTTATTTCTTCTATTAATTTGTGTGTGGATAAGTATACGTGCTCCTATATGTGTGAGTACAGGAACAGGCATGCCACAGTGGATGTGTAGAGGTCAGATGACAACTTTCAGGTTTTTTCTTCATGTCAGTCTGCTGCTGTTCTTTTTCTCTGAGCTTGCTGAGGGAAAAATCTGCCTTTCTCCACCTCCCATCTAGGAGCAAGAGTGCTGGGTTACAGAAGCTCACCATTGCTTCCAGATTTTTGTGTGGTGTCTGAAGATCAAACTTGGGTACTCTGGCTTGAGTGGTTTGTCCACTGAGCTATCTCCCCAGCCCATTATTTGCATTTTTAAAAAACAGGTTCTCCCTATATAGCCTTAGCTGGCTTGAATTACTATGTAAACCAGGCTGATCTTGAACTTGCAGCTGTCCTTCTGCCTCTGCCTTGTCAGGACTGGGATTACAGATGAGCACCCCACTTTACCTGTCCTGCTAAAGGTATTTTAATAGAAACATTAGAGAATCACTCTTTTAGGCCAGGGGCATGCATCTCTGCTATTATGGCTAGCACCCTTTCTCTTCACTTGCTGTCCCCCAGTAACTTTGAGAGGCAAGACTTTAAGATATCTGAGGCAAAGCAACTTTTCATCAGTGTCCTGGAAAAGCCAGGTGCTTAGACATCTACCATCAATGCCAGGGGCTTAATCAGAGTGGCTGAATGCCATCTCAGATACACCAAGATGGGGAGATGCTAGATAGGCCAATGCCTAGATTCCTCAAATCAAAACAGAATTCCCCACTCTGTCTCCATCTTGGACCGAATACTGTCTGCTTGGCTTTGTACCATCAACAGAGACAAATCTTTCACTTACAGGATTTAAGAACGTGGAAAGTGAACAGGAGCCTTTGCCTTGCCCTCAGAAAGTCACTGCATTATTGATCTTAGTCACACAGTGGGATTGCCTCTTAGGAAACCTTGGGAGCAGCTCATATCTTCTGGTGCTAAGTGTTAACTCTGCAGCTGGATGAATTGTTGGGCAAGTCTCCTGCAGTTCTCAAAGGCTGAATATACTGAAATCACCTGGGAGAGTTTTAAATCCTTATGCCTGGGCTACCTACATCCTAGACCAATTAAATCAGACTCTCTAGGGAAGCAGCCCAGGCAGCCACCTATCTAGAGATCCCCAGATGACTCCACTGTGCAGGCTGCTGGTGGGTTTTGAGCCTTTGGCTGGGGCTCTCTGGTTGATCTACTTTGGGAGGTGTGATTCATGCCATCTGTAGGTCAGATCTTGTCTGGCAGGTTCAGTGTGGGCAGCAGCCACCTTAGACTGGGCGTTGACATTCCATGGGTGTGAGATTCTTAGTGTTGGCTCCCTGCACTTGCAGATGGATGGAGTTCACTGTCTACCCAGAGGGCTAAGGCCTCAGCAATGAGGTCAGGGCTGTTATCTTTTGCCTCTGGCGAATTGCATCACTTCCCAGGCTTGTGGTGGGAAATGGAGAGAATAGATGGGTGTATATGATTAAGAAAAGCGGAACAGGAATTTAAAAAACTGAAGCCAAGCAGGCTGTGACTCACTGGGGTCCAAATGGGTCTGTGACAAACAACATACCTTTTCAACACGAGAATGGTTGGAGCTCTGTTAGAAACGGAAAGATCTTCCAGGGGCTTCTAGAGTTGTTTCCATCACTTAGCTCTGTTCTGTTGATGAGGATGAGCAAGCCCTGAACTCCCAAGGACCATCAGCCTTCCTGACATAGAGATAAGCAGAATAGAATGAGCAACAGCAACCAGACAGTTAAAGGCAGGGTGAGGCCCCAGCCAGGCATGTCTGGTCCATAAACATGTGCCCAGCTAATGGGGACTGGAATTGGGGAATCCCAAAAGCTAAGGAAAATGAGAGATTCCATTTTTGAGGGTTCCCCAGATTAATGAGTCAATAGTAAATGAAGATCTCTGTGAGGCTCACATAGTTTGTGATTCACTTTGAGCAAACATACCTCAGCAGCCCCTTGCCCTTGGATGCTTTTCAACAGTCAGAGTCTAATTAGGAGAGCTCAGTGACATCCATAGATCCCTGCATCCTCTCATTCCACATCATGCCAGTCCATACTTGGCCACTCTAAGTGGGACATGCATATGCTTCCTAACCTCCAGAGCCTCAGTTTTGGAATCCACAAAGCAGGAATAGCATGGGTACTGTTACAAAAAAGCATATGAGGGCTGAGAGATGGCTCAGCAGTTAAAGGCACTTGTTTGCAAACCCTGATGGCCCAAGTTCAATTCCCCAGTACTCTTGTAAATCCAGATGCACAAAGTGGTGCATGCATCTGGAGTTTGTTTCCAGTGGCAGGAGGTCATGGAGCACCCATGTTCACTCTTTGTCTCCCCCCTCCCAACGAAAAAGCATATGAAAGTACCTAACAGTGTTGTTACTGTCAGCGCCCTGGGTGAAGCAGACAAGGGATCAGCAGGACAGGGTGCAAGAAAATGTTTGCCTCACCTCTATGTGTGGTCTAGGGGAACTGGAGTCACACAGACCCAGTCACCCCTCTTAGAAGCCACGGCGTCTGCCTTTTCATGGGCCTTGATGCTGTGAGATTGGAAAGTGGGAGGAGGAAGTGTGATGTCAGACCCGAAGACAGGCTTGTTGGCGAGGGAAGATGAGAGGCAAGCTTTGTGATGAGTGCTTCCCTGGGTGGTAATATGAAGTGGGGCCACTTGGAAATTCCCCAACAAAACCCATAGGCAGGTGTCAGATGGTGTCAGAGCCATCTCTCTGGGTATCAGTTCCCAGTTCCCTTGTTTGCTAAAGGACACTCATGACCTGCCCCAGTTCTGATGGATTTTTTTTGGTTTTGTTTGGGTGGGGGGAAGGTTTGAGGTAGGGTCTCCCTCTAGCTCAGGCTGACCTGGAACTCACTCTGTAGCCCAGGCTACCCTTGAGCTCACAGCATCCTCCTACCTCAGTCTCCCCAGTGCTAAGATTGAAGACAAGAGCCACCACACCCAACAAGGGGTTTCCATGATCAAATAACTTCTGGGGAGTTTTCACCAACCAGCTCCTGTTCCCCAGCCACACAGGACAGTGTGGAGACAAAGCTGGGATGTAGTAATGAACTTGAGAGAAATCCAGAGGACTGACTGAGGAAGAGCTCTATAATGATCCCAGAATCCATCTTGATCCACAATATGAGGAACACTGACCTCAACTTCCTTCCTGTTTTCCTGGGGGTTGTGGGGAGGATATCATGTGAGGATAATGAATGTCACTAGGAAGCACACAACAGGACAGGTGTGGGCCTGCTTAGTTCTGACAAGGACTTTAAACAAGCTGGTGAAAATGTCTCGGTCTTGGTATTCTCGCCTAGGTAACAGCTCACCAGTAGTTTGGGTCTTTAGGACAGAATGAAATCAGGTGTGCTGAGTGCCCAGAACAGGTGCTCCGTAAATGCTGGCTGTCCCTATTAGAGCTTTATCTCCTCATCACAGAGGGCTACAATCCCCTGCCTCTACGAGTCCACTCATTATTTGACAAATATATTTTCACTTGTTATGAGGAAAGCAGGCTGGCTAATGATGTGGGGCCCAAATTGTGCTAATAATATACCCTTGTCCCTGGGTCTCCTGACAAGCTTCAGGTGGCAACATGCATTCACCCCTCTCTCCAGCTTCATGATGACTTCCTTAAGGAAACAGATCATGGGTTCATTTCTTGGCACCTATGAGCATTTTTCCATAGTGACCCTCTGTATGTACTGCCCACTCACCAGGTTCATGGTTAGTACCTGAGTGCAGGCCTGGGGGGCGGTGGGTATTGCTCTCATTACACAGTGGAGGGAACCTGAGGCTTACTTTGAGCCACTTCCCCAGAGGTGGCTGGTCATTACTGTTCTCACTTGGGTCCATGCAGTTTATCGTACCATGGGACCCGAAACGGTGTAAGCTTCTTGCCCAGGCAGGCATTTGGGAAGTGAGCCTGTTTCCCTTCTCATCCTGAGAACACTGTACACACCCCGCCTCTGTCTGCTCCAGAATGTCTGTAAAGCAGTGGAGGAGACGCAGAGCCCACCTACGCTCCAGGAGATCCAGCGGAAGATTGACAGCTACAACAGCCGTGAGAATCACTGCCTGGGCATGAAGTTGGTGAGTGGGGGGGGGGGGCTGCCCACCCTCTTCCCAGGCTCCCCCCCTCTAACTCCTGGCCTGGCTCCTCCCTGGCATCTCATGCCCATTTCGTAAGGCCTCAGGGCCCCAGAGAAATAGAATGGGCTTTAGAATGTGGTCCAGAGCCCAGCTCTGCCTCTGAGACACTGTCTTAACCTCTCCTCATCAGTGTCATGGCCATGTGTCAGAGATCTTGGGGGGCTAAATGACAGTGATTAGGGCCTGGGGGTTTGGTCCGACCAGGGGAATTGCAGCTTCTGTTCCTGCCCCTCAAACAGCACAGTGCTGGGTCAGGTGAGGACTCCTTAGTTGGCATGGCTCAGAGAGGCTGCCTTCAGTGAATAGCAAAGGTAGAACTCTGCCCCCTAATGGTGGCTGGAAGCAACTGGCTCTTTGGGGCTTTAAACCAGATACCAGAAAATCCAGTCACCAGGGGCCTAGAGTTAAATCTTAAAAGCTGTGGGTTCTTTGGTCTGGTCTCTGGGTACATTACCCTAGCAGTCTGGCCCTCCCAGGCTCAGGTGAAAAGTCTACTGCAGATGCTACCTCAGAGTGGGGAGTCACCTGCAGCCACACCCCCCCAACCTCTTATGAGGGAAACCACAGCTGCGATGGTGGCAGACACTGCCAGAAACTGGGCTCTGGAGGGAGGAGTCTGTGTCCCTCCAGCACCTCTAGGTCAGTAGATAAGGAGGGACTCAGGAAGGCTGGCTGGGATGAGCCTCTTATAGTCCCCCGGGTAAATAGTGTCATTGAAGATGGACTTCCGGCTTGCAGAGTGAAGATGGCACCTACACGGGTTTTATCAAAGTTCATTTGAAACTTCGGCGTCCGGTGACAGTGCCTGCAGGGATCCGGCCCCAGTCCATCTACGATGCCATCAAGGAAGTGGACCTGGCAGCCACCACAGACAAGCGCACATCCTTCCACCTGCCGCTTGACGCCATCAAGCAGCTGCACATCAGCAGCACCACCACTGTCAGTGAGGTCATCCAGGGGCTGCTCAAGAAGTTCATGGTTGTGGACAACCCCCAGAAGTTTGCACTTTTTAAGCGGACCTCCAAGGACGGACAAGGTATGAGAGCTCCTGACCTTTCCTGAGCCCATCCCTGCCCACGTCCACGCCATCCCCTGCCAGCGCTGGTGGAAAGTGTAGGCTTCAGCCTGGCAGAGGTGTCCAGATGTGCCCAGAGGTGTCCAGATGTGCCCAGAGGTGTCACGCATGGAATCTGAGCAGAGACCAGCAGAGAGCTTGACTGGGCAGCTTATGTCCACCACTGTGCCCAGCTCCGTGCACACACAGGAAAGGCACACCCTGGGCTCCCACCTCCTAATCTGCGTAAGGGGAGGGAGTCTACCCATCACTCCTCATCTTTTGGGATTTGATGTAAATGGGAATATGCTTTTAACTCTGAGCAGAAACACAGATAAAAGTTCATTGCCGCGCGCGCGCGCGCGCGTGCGTGTGTGCGTGTGTGCGTGTGTGTGTGTGTGTGTGTGTGTGTGTGTGTGTGTGTGTGTGTGTGCTGTACTGGGGTGGATTCAGGGTTTTATACTGCTACGAAAGTGTTCTACCACCGAGCTACCTACCAATGTCTGTCCTGGTCAGATGTCATTACGTAAAAGACGTGTCTACTTCCAGTGATGTGGCCCCACTGCACTTCCCAGCCCAGCAGACCCCCATCCTTTTTCGAAGGAAGCATTCAGCCCATTTCTTTCTTGGTTGGCAGTACTCTTCCAGAAACTCTCCATTGCTGACTGTCCTCTCTATCTGCGCCTGCTTGCGGGGCCTGACACAGAAGTCCTTAGCTTTGTGCTAAAAGAGAACGAAACTGGAGAGGTGGAGGTAGGTCTGGGTCCTTTGCACAAACCCCAACTGGGTGTGTGTAGCTGGGCATTGCTGTCGTGGGTGGGGGCCAGGCAGGGATGGTGGTAGCAGGACTGCTGGAAAGCCGGGTCAGGCCAGAGGCCTGTGAGCCTCCCCTCATCAAGGGGAGCAAGTCCCAGCCTCTGTGTAGCCAGACCTGTGAAAAGGATTTCAGTTGCTTTGTTTCTAAAAACTGGAGTGGGTGGGCAGACACAGGACCCTGAGAAACGGCCTGTGGTCAGGCACAGGCAGTTGTTGCTTGAGGAGGGCAAGAGACCCAGCAGGCTCCACCTCTGGGTTCCACTGAGCAGACATTTTTGAGCCATTGTCTCTTTCCTCTGTAAAAATACTGACTTATTTTCCCCAAGAGAGGCTAACTAGTGTCAGACATAAGTAAGGTAAAATCAGGCTGGGGATCCCCGAGGCCTGGGATACTTGGAATGTAGAAGGGGTCTCCAAGGAGTGACAGAGGAGAGTCTCAGTCCTTATTACACTGTTCAGTGGTGGTCAAGGTTGGGACCAGTCTTGGAGATTTGGAGGGTCTGGGCAGGTGGGCTCTGTTACCATTCCAACAGGACATCTCTGCTTCCATCTGCTTCATCTGCTTGAGTCAACAGAAGGGTGTTAGGAAAGAGAAGGTGCCAGGGGTAACACATGCATGAATGCTGCCGGCCCTATGGCAGCTTCATGGCCTGGAAGCTTAGAGGCCTGGCTTTGTGTTCTGCTTGGCGTTCTGCTACTGTGACTATGATGTGCCACCTTCTCTCTGTAGACCTCAGGTTTCTCACTTCATCTAGCATGGGGATTAAGCCAGAGATGCTATAATACCCCCTTGTGCTCAAAGAGAGTAGGAGCCTCAGTCCTTGCCCCCAGGGCCTTTGCTCCTGGGCAGCCTCTGGGAGTTCCTGAGCCAACAGAACTATCCAGGGCTCTACAGGGTATACTACCTCATCTGCCCACCAATCTCTGATTGCCCAAGTATACAGGGCCGAGGGGAGGGGTGAGGTGTCTAGGTCACAAATCCAGCTGTCCTCCCCTTGCCTGTTGAGGGCTGCTTGGTGGGCAGCACCAGCATTGCAGTAAAGACTTCAGCAGATGCTACTGATTCTGGGTTGGGAACTCTTGGTCATTAGACACCAGGATTTGATGGTTTGTGGCTGGTGACAGTCCCGTATAGCCCAGACTTCATTTATGGCACCTGCCTACTTAATAGAGTGCGTGTGACTCAGGCGCAGGGCTTCTGCGGTGTGTCGACTTCTAACCATTTCCTTTGGTCACCCCCACCTCCCACCCCATATCTCTTTCATGACTCACAGTGGGATGCCTTTTCCATCCCTGAGCTCCAGAACTTCCTAACGATCCTGGAGAAAGAAGAACAGGACAAAATCCAGCAAGTACAGAAGAAGTACGACAAACTTCGCCGGAAACTGGAGGAGATGTTAAGAGAGTCCCAGGGCAAACCTGGGTAATGGACTTCTTCCTCTTCTCCCAGTGTCCTCAGATTTGTTTTCATTGTTAATTATTTTTGCAACAGACACTTTTTCTCAGGACATCTCTGGCGGGTGCAGCAGAGGCGGAAAATTCTCTTCTACAGATAAGGGTTTGGACGAGGGCTAATTCTTGCCCACCTGCCATGTGTGCCCCTTGACAGCTTCTGCCAGGGATCAGAACTCGTGTGAAACAAGCAGAGTTGTCTCCTCTCAACCTGAAAACCTTTCGGACCCAATCACATCAGCGGGCAAGAAGAAAGGTTTTACAGCTCTGTGTTCTTTCGCTGGCTTTAATTCTTCAGTTTTTCTTCTTTATTTATGAACCGAACCTGGTATGTGGTTAGCAGGTATGAGCTAAGCCCAGCTCATGAAAGGATTCTGCCCCTACCCCAAGGGGCACACTGTTCACTGACCCCAGATACTCAGAGTAAGTAGCACCAAAGCTAAGTGAGCCCGCCAGGCCCCGCCCCTCATCACCACAGAAGCTCTGCACAGGTAAACCCAAAGGAATATGTCAGCATTTGTGTGGTATTGTCTCATCTTTGTTAACAGCTGTTTTTTTTTAAACTACAAAGTTGAATTTAATATTGTCATCATCCTTGTGGGTTTCCGCCAAAGGGAAACCAGCTATTTATCATTTTAAGTCTCCTGCTGAGTTGGGGGATCAGGCAGTAAGAGAAGCCAAAAAAAGCGTCACAGAGAATACATCCAAGTTGTCTACAGTCTTCCCCCACCTACAGAGCAACAGGGGCCTACTGCCTGGTCTAACTCCTTCCCCTGCTCCGGCTTCCGGATCTCCAGCTGCTGCTGCACTCAGCAAACCCATGGGCCTGGATTACAGAGGAGGAATCCTCCAACTTGGCCAACTTGGGAGTCTTTTCTGTTGGGAGTGTGTCCTGCTTACATAGAGCACTGCACTCAGCAGACCCATGGGCCTGCCCTCCCTGTTGATCTCAGTGCCTTTTAGCTTTCAGAGCGAGAAGAGCATGTTCGCTTGAAGCACTTGGGCTGGCTTGCTTCTGCAAGAAGTGAACAATGGCAGTTTAGGAGACAAGGCCAAGGGAGCCCTCACTCAGAATATGGAGGGTCACACACCTTCTTCCATCTAGCTTTCTGGGCTTTGACTTCAAGACATAATATCAGGCCACACTGACAGGATCACATCTGCTTGTTTAGGTTCAGACAAAATAAATTAGCCAGACAACTCCGGCAGGACTACAAAGACATTCCAATGCAGGAGAAAACCTTGTCATTTTCAAAGTGGGATTCATGTTTCAATCCAGCCTGAGAGACCATTGCCTTGCTATCCTCCACCTTCCCAGGTCCCCTGGGTTGTTTGGAGCCCAAACTTCTTTGTGTAGCCTCGGAAGTTCCCTCCCTGACCCAGACAGAGTCCACACTGCCGCATCAGAGGAATGCTGAGCCCTTGTCATACAAACTGCATCCCCTTTGGGGCTGGGAAAGCAACATGAACTAGCCATTCTGAAAGATTGTGCATGCCTCAGCACCCCTGGTTCTCTGCCATCTCATGCTCAGCCTTATCCTGCCCTCCCTCAAGGCCTCTGCCTGCTGCCGAACAGGAATAGACGGGAAGTCTTTCCCTTCACCTGCATGTCTTCAGCATTAGAAGGCGTGACTCCTGCTGTAACCACCGTGAATGCTGCTGAGAACCTCCTCCATGGATGGCTATTTTATTTTTGAGAAGGAAAAAAGTCATGTATATACACATATGTATATATACATAGAGGCATAAAGCTATATATAAACAGAAAGGGTGTTTACAAACAAAGAGTTATGGGAAAATGAAAAGCCCAGTAGCTATGCTGAAGCTGTGCCTCTGGAAAGCATATATAGTCCCTTCCCTCCCAGAGGTGGGTATAACGCTGGTAGTGCCTTCTATGGTTCTGTTGCTCTGTATGTGTTCGTTTTAAGGCTATTTTCTTTGTAAATGTCTTTCTTATATGGGTTTAAAAATGTAATAAAAACTTATTGTAAATGTCTTCCTTGAGATTCTCCATCTTTTAGAAAGTGAGCCAGGAAGGAGAGGAGTCAAGAGGTAATGACACATTTCTTGGCAGAGCAGGCTTCTTTTCTGCCAGTGAGTAGAGAAATAAAGGCTACTCTTCAACACCTTTGAAAAAACCATCCAAATGTGTGGGCTGAAGGGTGCTGCCTAAGTGATGGCTCTTCTCTGTCTCCCCAGGGCTGGAGAGGAGAGGGGATTTACTGCAAAAGCAAATACAAAGGAAAGGTGGTGGGAGGGTACCTCAGCAGGCAAGCATAACTGGAGTGCAATCCCCAGAACCCACGCAAGAAGCCAGACATGGCTGGGCTCCACCCACATGCTCACGAGGTGAATCTGCTATCTGCACACACACCATCCATACCTCACATACCACATATACAAAAAACAAACAAAAAGGCACTTTCTAACACTAATACTGAGTGTGGTTAAATACCAGAACTTGCTACTGAGATAAGCAATGCTTATATTTTGGATTTATTTAAAACAAAGACAGGGGCTAGGAAGAGGGCTAAGAGGTTAAAGGTGCTTGCTTGCAAAGAAAGCCTCATGCCCAGGTTCAATTCCCCAGTACCCATGTAACTCCAGATACACAAAATGGTGCATTGTCTGGAGTTCGTTTATAGTGACAAGAGGCCTTGGCATGCCCATTCTCTCCTCCTGTCTCATAAATCATTTTTTAGAACATCGTAGATAGGTGGGAATGTATCTGATCACTTCACCTGGGAAAAGAGGGCAAATTAGATGACCAAAGCAGGCTCTCATTTTGGCACCCTCTGACAAAGAAACCTCTCCAAACATGAAACTGATGCCCTAAAGGCTACTAGGGACATTACTGCCCACCCCCTGGTGTTACTCTGTTCCATGAAATGCAGAAGGCTCATAGGCTGCCACGGCTCTTCCGGGCTCACCCATTTCAGCTTCTATCTACAATTTGGTAAAATACCCTCTCTACCAGGCATCCTTAAATTTAGCCAATCACAGTGCACTCCTGTGGCTTTTGTCTACACAGATCTCTAGAAGGAATACCTTTCAGTGATTTTGCCAAAGCATGGAAATGAAGCAGTTTCTGCTTTTCATTGAACTCATTTCACTAATTCAAATTTGAAAGCCTGACCTTGACAAAGACTGGTTTAGCACATAAGAAGAGTCCAGTCTAGCTGTACCTCATCCTCTTCCACACCTCCATGCCATTCCTGGGGTGAGAGAGGGTAGAGATGACTCAGTGCAAATGTCTCACCATTACTGGAAAAAGCATCCAAGCACAGGCCTGGACAGCACAGGCATAGCAGAGCTCTGGGTTGAGCCTCTGGAGAGTAGATGTGCTTCACTGGCTTGGTGTATTTAGCAGACTAACAAGACAAGTCATAACCTCTGCAGCTCCAATCCCTCCAAGATCATGCAAACAGGCCACGTCTGTGAAGGGAGGACGACATCGTTAGCACTGTGCATACCTACTCCCTCAGGACCAGGCGAAGTCTATGCACAGGTTTTGTTGTAATGGCATCCTGCCGGAGTCAGCTTCCAGAAAGCATTCCCTGTGCTTATGCCATTAGGGACAGGATTAGTGAGAATCCATCCCAGTTAAAAATGGTTCTGGACCTCACAGCAAGTGGCAGGAATTGCCACACACACTTCCATACTCATCCATTGCTTCCTTTCCAAGACTAGCATGGGTAATTTGTGAAGAGTATAGGTATGTATAAGCATCTTTTATCTCAGTTTTTTAAAAGTGAGATGAGGAAAAGAATATATGGGAATGTAGTTATTTCTTGACGGTAAAATAAACTCAAAGGTTTTACAAATTGCATGGCTCTTGCTCCTCTGTACAAGGAAGGCTCTGGTCACAAAAATGATTTGAGCAATGTTCTACAGGTTTCCATCATCTAGTGACCCCTTTGTAATCTGGCAAAAGCACAGCTTTTCTCTGTGTAGCATTTCAGGGAGTTCAGGAACCCTCTGAAGACTGACTGAAGATCCGTTCCATATACCCCAGATTAAGGAGATGGGGGCTAAAGAAGGCATGTGTTGTCTAAGAGTCCTCACTGTCACAAGGCTATGATCTTGGAGTTCCATCACAAATATAGCTGTTGGTGCAGTGTGCTCCAGCTGGGAAATGCATGGTCACACAGAAATCCATGTTCTACTGTCTTTATTGTTCTTGTGTATACCTGGCTGTGGTCGTTCAAATCAGAAGCTCCCCATAAACACATGTGTTTTGAATGCTTGGTCCCCAGCTGGTGGCAATTTGGGAGGCGGAGCCTTACTGAAGGAGGTCTTGTTGGGGGGCCAGCTTTGAGGTGTTACTAGCTAGCTTCCCCTTGCCAGAGTTCAGCTCACTCCTGCTGCTGTCTTCTACCTGCTGTGGCAGAGGTAATGTTCAGCCTCTGCTCATGCCATGCTATCCCCTGCCAACATGGAGCTTCCTCTGAGACTGTAAGCCACAATAAACACCTTCCCTCCCATTAGCTGCTTTTGGAAGTGTGCTTTGTCCCAGCAATGAGGTTACTGTGACACTGGCCTAAAGGCTGCTGCAACCTAAAGTCTATTGACAGAGAATGGCTTGGCTCTGTTTTCTATGTGACTAGCCTACAGAGACAGGTGGGGATTGCTGGGGCTAGGATGAATCAGGTAGTAAAGATGAGTCAGAGACTATGGAACACATGGTAGAGTAGCTTTAGAAGCAAGAAGGCTCATAAAGAGGAGGGGAAGTGGGGTGAGGGAAGGGTGAAAGGATGCAGGAACTGAGGAGAGGAGGGGGAAACTAGAATCAACTAAAACAAATTGTATTTGAAAATTCCAGAATGAATGATACCTAAATCTATGTATGCTACTAAAAAATATTTTTTTTTTTTTGTTTTTAAAAAAAGAAGGCTCCATCTGCCTGCTCTTTGAATGGACTGTCCTGCCCGAATGCAGGGGAGTAACTAAGCCACTGAAACCAAAGAATAGAAAGGCCCTTGTCTGGCAGCCCCTTCTGTTGACTTCTGAAATGTTTGTACAACATTTTCACTAAGTAAAGGAAATAAAATGGAAATCAGATTTAGATTAAAATAAAAGCTTTTAGTAAAGAAATTATATTTTTTTATTTGCAAAAGCTGAAACTGTGCATATAAATTACCAGCTCAGAACCCAGATGTCCCTGGGATCCACCCCATGAAACAGGAGACTGTCACTTCTTCTTGCCAGGTTTGGGGGCCTTTTCAAGGCCTTGGATGTATTTTCGAGGAAGCCGATATTCTTCTACAATCCAAAAAACAGGAAACCCTCAGGGAACATGGCCTCAATCTCTGACTGCTCCTCCCCACTTCCCATGCACTGTGGGCCCTTGTATCCTCCCTGTGCCTCCCTGACCCCCAAGTCCCACAGTGCTCATCCCTGATGCCAGTGCTCTGTTCCGGCAATTCCCAACAGGTGATCTGCTCTTCCACACCCTGCTCAAGCTCATCTTCTGAGGATACTTTCTGGGATGAACCATTTATCACACATCTTGCAACCGAAGGGCATAGCTTAGCCATTTCCACCCTGCTTCCTACCTTCTAGAAGCCCTTAGATTTCCTCCAGAGAGAGAAGGGAGGTGTCTGTGTTCAGGTGAGTGCTCATCTATTTGCTTCTATTTCTCTACAGAAACCCTCACATAGGATTCTTCACATAAAGGGGCTCAATTCTGGAGGCTAACCACTGTGGACTGGAATAGGCCATAACCTAAATCTGTTTATTGAACAGATATGCCAGTCCTTGAAGATGAGACAAGCCTGAAAAGAGGAAGTTCTGCCTCTAGCTCTGTCTAGCAGGGGAAAATGAAATTAGCCAAGGAAAATTAGCCAAGCTGCACACCAAGTAGAAACAATCAGTATGTGATAGATACACTAGCATTTTTTTTTAACACTAGCAATTTTTAACATGCTCATTAGGGAAATGGACATGACCCCTGAGCTGGGCCAATGAGCTTTTGAAGACAGGCAGATTTTGAGGGAGGGTACACTAGGTGACAGCATAGTGAAAACAGGTAAGTGTGATGTGCCTGATGTATTTAGGAAGAACAAGAGACTGGCTGCTGAAGCTAGGATGGGGTGTGGGAGCTACAGAGGACCTGTAGAGAAGATGGACCAGCCTGGGAATGGCTTGTTTGTCACGTCTGCAAGCTTACTCCTGAAGGCCCCAGGAGAAACAAAAAGCTTTTGGAGAGGAGCTCTGGGATCATAACTGTTTCAGTGAGCTGAAAGGTTTGAATGAGAACATAACAGAGGACAGCAACCCAGAGAGGGTCAAAAGAAACTTGAGTTCTGGAGAATAAAGAAGTTCTGAGCCCAGCCACAGCTCTCAAGAGTCAGATGAGTCCAGTCAAGGCCCTGGGATTCTCTGAACCTCATAGACAGCTAACAGTCTAGCAGCATCATTACAACTAAGGAGATGCCCTTCACAAGCCCAGCAGAGTATAGCTGGGGTGCTCAATAAATGCTCTATTAAAAGGGAGGACCAGGCGGCAAACAGACAGTATGCACAGAGGAGAGAGCAGTGACTCTGGAAAGGGCAACGATCCAGTTCAAATACTGGCTCTACTTCCTGCTAGCTGCTATAACCAAGTGGACAGAGTGTGCATGAGCACATATATAGTTGTTCCCTGAGGGTTGTCCCCCAGTAAACCGACCGTACTTTGAAAACCTGGTAAGCTGAGGATCCAGCTCACTTACAGAACACCATAGCTGGGCAGCTCAGTACATGGTGGCCCTCTGGTTGTCTCCCACCCAATTACATGGTGACTGGGAGCTACTACTGCCACCAACATCTCAAGAGAACATCTAGCCATAGGCTAGTTCAGGAAAAGTTCAAAATTCCAAATGTGCAGTGTGGTTTCTATTGAATGTGTGCCACCTTTGCACCACTGTGAAGTTGAACCATCATAAAGACCTTATGTATACATGTGGGTGTTACGATAACTAGACAAAGTGAGTAGTGGTGTGATCTTTGCCAAGCTAGCCCAATACTTGTGCTCTTCAGAGGGAATACTCACCAAGCAATAGCTTGCCAAGATGGTGGATCTGGTTCCCCTGGATCTGTACCTGCAAGCTGTCCTTAGTCCCAGGCACAGGAGTGACAGTGGTACTGGCCTGGCATTGCTGCTGGAGGATGGCAGCCACTGAGCATGGGTCCAGACCATAGAGCTCCAAATTCCGGACCACGGTCACCTGGGGGACGACAGGAGATTGGTGGTGGGTGCTGACCAAATGCCCTTCCCTTCAGACTTTCCAGAGCCTCAGTAACCCCCTCACCCAATTCTCTGATGGTTCTCCATCCATGCATCCCTACAATCCTGGTATCTTTTGTCCAAATAATCTAGATACTGTGCTTTTAAAATGATTCTTTCCATCTCTTACAATATTTGTTATAAATTATTGGTGAGATATTCTATCCTACATATAACAAACACATAATTTAAAATTTGCTTTTTTTTAACCATAGTATAATGGACTCCTATGTACCCATTACCAGTTTAAACTCAGAGCAAATCTTGATTTACCCACATACCATCCATTCCTGGCTCCTATATTACTTTAAAGCAAATCCTCCCAGACTTCAGATTTTCATCTATACACATTTCTGTATGTATCTCCAGGAGATAAAGGCTCTTTTAAAAATAAAAGCAAACCCATCATCACATCTAAAAGTAAACTAACAATAACAACTTAATGTCAAGCACCTAGGCAGCAACATAGGCATATTTCCATTATTATCAATGTCACGAATGAGAATAACGTGACTTTGAGACAAAAAGGAAAAACACGAATGCTTTTTTTCTACTCTTGTCACTTTGAAACTAATTTTCTTTCATTCATGACCAGAAAGGGTAAAGTGTGTCACTATCAGGAGATAGTTGGAGAGGGTTCCTATCAACAAAATATTTCAAAAAAACTTAGACTTGCAAGGGATGACAGACACAGAATCTTAAAAATGATGACTCCAGAGGTCGTATCAGGAAGCCAACTCCCAACTTGATACAGGATCCCCTAACTGCATTTCCCCCAACAAGTGGTCACCTCAGACCTCCAGAAAATAACTCACTATTTTACACAGTTTCAGACAATTTTAAGTGTTATTACTAATTTTTAAAATTAATGTTGACTATACACAAACTTGTTTCATATATCTGGCACATAATTTTGCTAGTTAAGGTTATCATGACTGGTTCATGTATTGGCTGCTATCTTGCCAAGTATGATTCTGAGTGCTTCTTCCATGTACATGCCTTCATTTGATCCTCACGATGCCTTCTTTGGTAGGTGTTATCTCACTTCCACATAAGAAAACCAAGGCAAAAGGAAATTAAGTAACTTGCTCAAAGTCAAGAAGTGAGAAAAAGGCTGCATTTGAATCCAGGTCTGATTCCAAAGTCCAGGCTAAGAACCACCTACTACTGGAAAGTTCTGTGTTTTGAGCTTGAGCCTGTCTTTTCAGGATCTACCCAGTAATGCTGCCTGTCTCTTCAACACTCCATCTGCAAAGGACAACTCTCCACATGTTTGAGGAGTTAAAATTTGTTCCTACAACTGGGTGTTGCCAAGCTAAACACACTTAGGTCCATTAGCAATTCTTTACAAGCTATTTTCATTGAGCAAGGCCCAGGAGGTAATAGACGTATGTAGGAGCTGAAAGCCTATAATGTAGTGTTAATGAAAAAATAAATAAAACATTGTGTACTCTTAGAAACAGGCTCACTCTTAGAAACAGGCTCCAGCGAGGATAGAAGGTTTTGCTCCATCTCTTTTATCCAGGCCAGCCCAGGTACACAGCATGGGCATTCCATAAACAGTCTTCACGGTGTTTGAAGCTAAGCTAAAAACCTCCAATCATATTAAAAGGACTAGAATTCAGCAGGGATATTAAATCACGGCTATCTTTTCTTTCTTTTTTTTAGTAGTGCTAGGGATAAAAGCCAGGGTCTTAGCATTTGCTAGGCAAGCACTTTACTACAAAGCCACTCCTCAGCATTGATACTTTTGTGTGTGTTAGTATGTATGTGGATACATGTGCACGTGTGTGCATATGCAAGTGGAAGCCAGAGGATACCTTGGGTATCATTCCTTAGGCACTGTCCACTTTTTTTGAGACATGGTCTCTCACTGGCCTGGAACTTGCCAAGTAAAGCTAGATTGACTGGCCAGTGAACACCAAGGATCCTCCTGTCTCCACTTCCCCAGTGCTGGGATGACGAAAGCATACCACTATGCCTGACATTTTTTATGTGGGTTCTGGTGATCAAACTCAGGTCCTGATGCTTGCATGAGAAGCTCTTTATCAACTGAGCTATCCTCAACCCCTAGCCTTTTAAAATTACCTTTTTAGCCAGGCATGGTGGTGCACATCTTTAGTCCCAACACTCGAGAGGCAGAGGTAGGAGGATCACCTTGAGTTCAAGGCCAGCCTGAGACTACACAGTGAATTCCAGGTCAGCCTGGGCTAGAGCAAAACCCTACCTCGAAATACAAAACAAAACAAATAAATAAATATTACCTTTTTATTATAAGTCCTCTGTGCAAGGGTGATGTCAATGGGACAGATTTTTCCTTTTTTTATAATAGGCTCCTGTCCAGGAAAGGTCACTTGATAGGCAGGCTGTAGATTCTCCATACATCTGAAGTGACAATTGAGTTATAAATGAATGACAACGACAGAAATTATCCCCAGTGTCCCATCTTCTAGCAGTGGTTTGCAACCTAGAGGTGCCTTAGCATCATTGAGATCACCTAGGGCCTCAAGCCCCAGACCAATCAACTCTGTCTCTAACAAGACATATGCATCTTCAAAAGCTCCCCAAAGTGCAACCAAGGTTGACACCCAGTGATTCAGGGGCAGGACCAACAGTTGACTTGAAGGCTTGGAAACTCTCCACTGGCCCAGCCTCCTAGGAATCTGCTGTCTGCTTTGTGAACTTTACTGCCTGCCTCCAATTGCTACTTCACATTCCTGACATGTTTCAGTAATACTTCTCTTATAAAACACCTTTACTGGATGGAATTCCTACCTTTCATCTAGCAAAATTTTCTTCTGGTATTATATATACCAGGATTGGCAAACTTTTTCTATAAAGGCCCAGTAAATACTTCAGGTTTCACTCACTGTAACAGTAGTTGTCTGAAACAACTACTCAACTCTATGATGGTTCATGTTAAGTACTGCAATTCCAACACTTGGGAGGCAGATACATAAGGATGGTTAAATTCATGGCCAACCTGGGGGGCAGGTACATAGTGAGATCTTGTCTCACAAAAACAATGCTACACTACTGTGATGGTTAGGTTTTGTTGTCAACTTGATTTTTTTTATTTATCTTGGGTGGGTCTCTGAGGATGTTCACAGGAAGGGCAGCCACTCAGTAGGGGACAGGATGTAAGGAAGCTAAGGGAAGCTAAAAATTAACATCCCTTCCTGGGAGGGAAGTGCAGGAAGGAAATTCCAGAGACTCAGGCAGCCAACAAGTCTAGGATAGAGTTTTAAAACCCTGTCCTAAGGCTATATAAAGGGGGAAAAACCCTCTCTGGCCCCTGCATGTTTGCTGTTGTATGGTGCCAGTGATGGGTTTTCTCTCTCTGCTTTGACCTGTGAAAGAGGGGTCGGCCTCTTTCACCATTAAGGAACTTCCCCTGAATCTGTAGCTTCAATAAATCCCTTTCCTCCCATAAACTATGCCTGGTTTTTGAAGATTCATCCCAGCGGCATGTGGCTATGACAACTACTGATCTGCCAGGCAAGATATGTCCATTGGTAGCATGACTGTTAAGAAGATAACCAACTCTGGGTTTGAGGCCTACTCCATAGGAAGGAAGTCATGTCTGGTACTAAAATCTGGTCAAAAGCCTGTGGCATAGGCCCTAGTAGAAAAGCTACTACTGTTGTCTTGCTAAATTGACATGTTATGCTCATCATATTACCTTCCAAATATTTGTGTCTATGCACATAGGTTAGTCTTGCTCTCAGCTTTGGTCAGTGATTGATGGCTAACTACTGCAGAAAGACAACTGGTCAAAGTGCTGAGAATAAGTGATTACTTAATATTCATCCCTAAATAGGGCAATCCCCTCCAAACTCAGGGAACATCTCAGAAGAGGGGGTGGAAAGAATATGAGAGCCAGAGAAGGGGTGGACTGTTGTGGAACTGTGTTCTACACATAACATGGCTATTGTCCTCTGAACTCACAACAGCTGTGGTTACCTGCACAAGACCTGTACAATATTGGGCCCACAAACATTCTGACACAGATGGGGAGGAGCACAAAGCATTCCACAGACAAAGGATAAATCAATATGGCTATGTTCCAATAAAACTATTTCCATAAACAGAGGGCAGGCCAAAGTTGGCCCATGAACTATGTTTTGCTAACTCCTGATATAAATTATTTGCAGTTAAGGGTTCTACAGAAAAGAAGTATCAAGAATCTTTCCTGGGCTGGAGAGATGACCCAGCTGTTAAGAGCACTTCCTGTCAAGCATGAGAGCCTGAGTAGGTCTGAGAAATAACTCGAGTTTAATCCCCAGGACACACATAAACAGCTATGCATGGCCAAGCACATTTGTAACCTTAGTCCTATAGTTCATTAAAAAACAACAACAAAAAAAAAAAACAGTAAATTCCAGGATTAAGGAACTCCAGTTCAAATAAAAACAGTTGGAGATTGGGAAGATGGCTCAGTGGTTAAAGTGCTTGCTTGCAAAGCCTGCCAGCCTAGGTTCAATTCCCCAGTACCCACAAAAAGGCAGATGCACAAAGTGGTGCATGTATCTGGAGTTAGTGTACCCATACTCTATCTCCCCCCTCCTCTGTTCCCTCCTTGCAAATAAATAAATCAATTAATAAATCAATAAAATATTTAAAACAAAAGAACAGGTGGGAGAGTGATGGAGTGGGACACCAGAGGCTCTGCTCTAGCAAGCACATCCTACAAGTGAGCTCATAGGGTACCACATGGGCACACCACATTACACACACACATACACACAAGCAAAAAAACTTTTCTACTAAATAAAAATGTAATTTTAAAAATAAGAGCATGAACCAAAAAAAAAAAAATTTTTAAGCCAGGTGTGGTGGCGCACACCAGCACTTGGGAGGCAGAGGTAGGAGGATTGCCTTGAGTTCAAGGCCACCCTGAGACTACATAGTGAATTCCAGGTCAGCCTGGGCTAGAGTGAGACCCTGCCTCAAAAAACAAAAACACACACACAAAAAAAATAAGAGCATGAACAGAAATGGATAATTCTGCTCCCAGAATTGTTGGGCTATTAAATGAAAATATAAATGCAAAGTTATACCTCCCTCTGAGTTGTTGGTCAAAGAACTCCCCAGAAATATCCCCCCCCCCAAAACAATACAGGTTATTGCCTTTGCTCTTGGCTGCTCAGCAGAATTAAATGGCAAGACCCTATTCCTGATAATACCATACTCTTTGGTTACAGAATGTAGGGAAATCAAACAGTAACTGAGCTGGAAGCTTGCTCCCTGCAGGCTAGTTTTCATAGTGCCAGAGGTGCTGCGCACGCAGACTTCCTGGGGGAGAAAAATCAGCAACAGTCTCACCCAGCAGTGGACCCTGCATACTACAATACTGACCTGGTGTAATAGTGGTCTGACTTTATGGAGTAACCAACTGTTATCTGACTGGATTTGAGGCCCATTCCACAAGAGGGAACTAGCACTTGGTACCATAAACCAGGTCAAAAGCCTATGGCTGGGGAGGCCAGAGGCCCTGGGGTGGGGGTCGTACCATAGTTGTTTTGTGAAATGGATACATTGTCAAAATGCCTCCTAAATATTTATACTTATACCTACAGATTAGTGTTACTCTTAGCCTTGGTCAGAAAAAAAAAAAAAAAAAAAAAACATGTTTTTCCTTTGCAGTGGGAAGTAGTTAATGCAAACACTCACAACTGGTCAAAGTGCTGAAAATAATAACTGTTGAGTGCTCTGACCTATACAAGACACTTATATCATCTCTCCTAGGCTGAGGGAACATCATGGAAAAGGGGGCAGAAAGAATGCAAGAGTTGGAGTGCTGTGGAATTCTGTCGTCTGCACATGACAAGGCCATCGCACTCATGAACTCTGAGCAGCTATGGTTACCTGCACATGACAGGGCCAGTCAACATTCCAACAAGGATGGGGGAGGGGAGAATGGTAGTGAATGGTTGATGGGGGAGGGGAAGTCATGCTCATCTATGGTGTAGTCACTGGTCAGTGGCAGGTAAAAGGGGGTTCAACAGGAGTGGGAGAGTAAGGAAGGTAAGGAAGATGTAAGTGATCAAAATGCCATATATGTGAAATTATCAAAAACAACAACAGAAAAAGAGAATCCTTTGAAGATTTAAAGACCACCAGCCTCAAATAGTTTTTGTTGAAGTGCTTACTTATGGTGTATGTATGTGTGTACAGTATGCATGCATGAGTGCATGAGTGTTCAATTGGGTGTGGATACAGGTATATGCAGGCATGCATGCTCATGTATTTGCATATGAGTGGAGACCAGAGATCAATGCTGGGTGTTTCGTCAGTCACTCTCCAACTTATTTATTGCAACACGGTCCCTCACTTGAATTTAGGGCTTGGCAATTCATCTAGTCTAGCTGGCCAGCTTGTCCCAGACATTCCCTGTCTCTACCTCCCAAACACTGAGAGGACAGTCAGGTCCCTACCCCCAGCCAGCATCTCACATGAGTGCTAGGGGTCCTCATGCCTGCACAGCAAGCATTTTACCAACTGCGCCACTGACTCAGTGAAGTTCTTATTTCTAATTAACATTCCTATTCTTTAAATTCTTATTCTGGGGATGTGGCTCCGTGGGTAATACGCAGCATGCACAAAGTCCTGTGCTTTATCCCCAGCACCACATAAACCAGGTGTGTCATTCTTAGCTACATAGGGAGTTGCAGGTCAACTTTGGACTACATGAGGCCTTATCACAAAAACAAACAAAAAAACAAATAAAAACAACTTGGTGGTTATATTTTAGGGGCTGTGGATATATCTCAGTAGTAGAGGACTTGTCCAGAATGCACGAAGCCTTAGGTTTAATTTCCAGCACCACAAAAATAAAAAATAAAAAATAAATCTAGTTCGCCTATGTCACAATAGCTGAAATTGTCACTAAAACTCTCCATTTATTCTAAAACTCTCCAAATTAATCAAGCCTGTGTTCCTATAGATAAGGTTATGAATTATGGCAAGAAAGTCACAAACTATGATGGTGACCATTTTGGAGCTCATCATGGTCCATGCTAAGGGGAAGGGGAGCAGGAAGTTGAAGAGGGGCTACTGCCAAGCCCTGCTACCTGGTCAGGAGACTGTCCCAAGGGAGCTTCATGACGACATGCTGTTCATTTTTCTCTAAGATGCAGTCACATAAGATGGGATCCAAGTGCACCAGACTGTAGGGAAAGAGGCAGAAAGTACACCTAAGACTCCTTCCAACCCAAGGCTGCTCGGGATCCACTCCTGTGTTTCCTTCATTGTCATCCAGGCTCACCAGCTGGGACCAGAGGCCATCAGACAGTGAACACCACAGGTGATGGAAAGACAAGTGTACTTTCCAAAGAGAAGCAGGTGGTGGAGGAAAATATGAGATGAAGTTAATCCCAAGAGTGGGATTCTTGGCTCAGCTCTGTGAACCATGTGATTACAGCTCAATTCCATAGTAGGATAGCAACGAAGGAGAATGGGAAGTGGGGAAATTGATGCTACCTACTCTGATCTAATCTTATACATGTATACAGGGATTGAGTTGTTAATAATGCCCATAGACTTATATAACTAAAGTAATAATTTAGTGTTAGGAACATAGCTCAGTAGTATGGTGACCACCTAGCTTTTAGGAAGCCCAGGGTTCTATCACCTGTACCACAAATAAATAATAATTTAAAATAAAATCAATTTAAATGTTAAAAAAAAAAACACCACAGAGCACTAGATTATGCTATGGAGCTTAATTTTTTTTTTATTATGAGACTAAAAAAAAAAAAAAAAAAAAAAAAAAAAAAAAAAAAATTAAATTTAAAAAAAAAAAACACCCAAGAGCACTAGATTATGTTATGGGGCTTAATTTTTTTTTTATTATGAAAAAAAAAAAAAAAAAAAAAAAAAAAAAAAACAGGGGATAGAGAGATGGCTCAGTGCTTAAGGTGCTGCAAAGCCTAACAACCTGGGTTCAACTCCCTAGTAACTACACAAAGCCAGATGCACAAAGTGGCACATGCACCTGGAATTCATTTGCAGTGAAAACTAGAGACCATGGCACACCCAGCTCTTTCTGTCTATGTCTCTTCTTTTTCTCTCTACTTGCATATATATATATATATATATATATATATATATATATATATATATATATATATAGAGAGAGAGAGAGAGAGAGAGAGAGAGAGAGCAAGCGAGCGCAGGGTGTGGTGGTTCATGCCTTTAATCCCAGCACTCCAAAGGCAAAGATAGGATCAATATGCATTCAAGGTACCCTGAGAGTACATAGTGAATTCCAGGTCAGCCTGGGTTAGAGAGACACTACCTCAAAAAAAAAAAAAAGTGTAATATTCTTTACCTGGTAGTATACCCTCTGTGTCTACTTAACTAGGAAAATAATTCTTTAAAGAAAATGATACCAAAAAGCCATGGGCCATTGATAGTATCGTGGTGAGCACAGCTGCCTTCCCAAAAGCCACAGTGCCTTTGATTTTTTGTTTTTCGAGGTAGGGTCTCACTCTAGCCCAAGCTGACCTGGAATTCACTCTGTAGTCTCAGGGTGGCCTTGAACTCAAGGCGATCCTCCTACCTCTGCCTCCCGAGTGCTGGGATTAAAGGCGTGCGCCACTACGCCCGGCTCTGATTTTTATTTTTCATTTTCCAAGTTTGCATTTTATTCCTAACAACGGCCCTCTTATTTGCGGGTCAGTGATGGACATACATGAGACACTATTTCTCAGTTTATGGTCCGTGCTGACAGCATTCACAGATCTGAATACCCTAGCTAACACCCTAGATGTCCACAGCCCAGAATGATTTGTCTCTAAGCTGCTAAGATGGTCTGCTTTCCATTCCCAAGATGTCCCAATACTTGAAGATCTATCTGCTAGAGATCAAGAGCTGACAAGACAGACTTGGTTCTCATCACCCACTACTCACTTTTTGTTGATTGCATCAACCAGGTTGTTTCTCTTGGCATAATCAATGATGATCTTTCGGACCTCAGTGCCCTCAAGAGCGGTCCCTTTCCTGGAAGAGGAGAAGTGACCCTGGTTATTTTAAGCTGTGCCAGGGGATAAACTGCAAATATCAGACCCCTTCCTACTCAGCAGGACACTCTCCTGCTTTCAAGCTCTCTCTTCTCTTTACCTGACAAAGGCAAACAGGACTATGTGAAGCATAGCTACAGGTAAAAAAGAGAGAGGCCAACTCTTTCATTCACTTAGGTCAGAAAACCATCCCAGGGAGGGAGGCTTGAAGTTGGATTTGGGAGAGAGGGAGACAAGTAGGTTTTGCCAATCACAAAACACTATCAGGCTGACAGAGAAGTGTAGGCTGGAGCATCATGCGAGCAGAGAAGGGCTGCTCTGCCCAAACTCACTTGTGGCCAGACTCCTGGAAGAGCTGAGTCATGATGGCTGGGATACAGTACAGGGGTTTTATCTCTGGAGGATGATAAGGCTGCTCCCTGCTGCTCTCCTGGACATTCTGGGATGTCAGCGAGGGCTCAGGGATAATGAAAGTTGTAATCCTAAAACCCAGCAGAAGGAAAGAAAGAACAGATTTATACTAGTGCCTCAGCAGTCCCCAGTCTGTGGCCCAGGAATCCCAGGGCCAGCAGAGCTGCAGTAACTAGGCCCCACACTCACCTTGGATGCCTCCAGTCCACAGCCACAATGCTCTCCACCCCTTTGCTCAGTTCCTTCACCTGGATAATCTGCTCTTGTTGCATGTGCTGTAGGAACTTAGAGAGCTGGGGAAGAGAAGCTAGTGTAGAGGACATCACTGACTCCACACACCCTGAGTACCAGGAGTGTCAGGCATGAACTGCAGAGCGTGACCCAGTTCCTGCCCTCATCAGACTAGGAACTGAGAGGCCCCCATCTGCAAGTTGGGGAATAGGAAGTTGCTAGAGGCTACCTAGTGATGCCTGTCAAAACCCACGTCACATGTGCCCCTCTGCAACTCTGTGTGGGTATGCAGAGAAGAAATTTGCTCTTACCTTTTTGTAGCTTGACTTCTTTATATCCAGTTGCTGTCCTTCAGGGCTAATAGCAAATGGAAAAAGACAAGTTAAACTAACAAAGCAGTAAGTGGTGGTATCTGCTCAGTAGGGAATAGAGCCTTCTTCTTAGTTGCCCTCCTCTGTAGTCAGAGAGACCTACCATTCTAGAAGTCTCTGCCCAGAATAGGGGCTGGGGAGATGGCTCAGAGGATAAAATACTTGTCATGCAAGCCTGAGTACCAGAGGTATGACAGCCTGCCTGTAATCCTAGCATTCAGGAGGCAGAGACCAGGAATCCCCAGTGTAAGTTGGCTAGGAAGACAAGCTGAATCAACAAGCTCTGGGTTCAAGCGAGAGACCCTGTCACAAGTAAATAAAGAGGAGTGTGATGGTGGAAGACACCTGACATCAACTTCTGGCCTTCATGTGCACATGCACCTGCAGACATGTGTGCCCATACACAAACAAATGTACATACACACCACATACACACAAAGAGAGAGAGAGAGAGAGAGAGAGAGAGAGAGAGAGAGAGAGAGAGAAAGAAAGAAAGAGAAAATAGTCCTACTGTGACCAGGGACATAATTTTACAGGTTATTTATTATGTTTAATTAATTTATATTTAATTAGCTACATGTGGCTAGTATAATTAGATACAGCTTTAGATTCCTCTCATCCCAGAAAACTATTTGTGGCCTCCAAACTTCCACTCTAAAGTGAACTTAGAAGTACTGGAAACCAAGAGTCAGAAAAAACCCAATGACTAGTTGAAATTTGACTTGGTCAAATAGACTACAGAGCTAGCGGCTGAGCCAGATGACTCTGTGTTGAAAGGTGAGGTTCCAGCCACATGTAACACTACCTTTCCTAGTGGCTGTGCTTTGAGTGGATGGACCTCACACCTATTCTTCCTTCCAATACAACCTAAACTGATCTGCCTCCTTTTTCTAAGTGGGAGGGGTGGAACGCTCCAGAAGAGCCTGCTTGACAAAGATTTTTTCCAAGAGACTCTTCAAGCATAGGACATATTGCCTGATTGCAGCAGAGGCAGCACCCAGATAATCTTGGGAATTTTTTTTATTGTCCATAATGAGTTAATCTTGGGAATTAAAAAAAAAAGTTTTATTTATTTATTTGCAAGCAGAGAGAGAGAAAAGAGACAGAGAGGGAGAATGGGTAAGACAGAGATTCCAGCTGCTACAAACGAACTCTAGATATATGCGCCACTCTGTGCATCTGGCTTTACGGGGGAAATGGGGAATCAAAGTTGGGTCATTAGGCTTTGCAGGCAAGCACCTTATCTATTAAGCCATCTCTCCAGCCCAATTTGGAAATTTTAACCTCAGCATCCTTTTACTTGCTAAAATTTAAGTTTTTAAAATCCAGAACTTAATTTACCTGCCAGAGCAACTTCCTGCTCTGCCCTTCCCACAGAATATCAATCGGCTGGTTCCCATTACCCCTACCCTGCTCTGCAAACAAGAAGGAAGCTGCCCAGGGCAGTACATCCATACCAGCAGGAGAACATGTGGCTGCCAAGGAGAGTGCTGGTGAGCAAAGGGAGGTCAGCCTTTTTGACTCGGCTCTTCAAAGCATGCAAAAAACACTGCTGTAACAGTTCATCCATGTGCTCTGCAAGAAAAAGAAAAACAAGAACCACATCCTTCCTCAGGGATGCAGATTGCCTGATGCTGTGTAAGAACCCTACCATGGCCAGCTCCATCCCCATCTTACCACCTCAGCTCAAAAGAACCCATTTCCAGGTACTGAAGCTCCCAGACTCTTGAGCATTGAGCCTGTAAATAGGGCTGATCCCACAGAAGGGCCATGCCACAAAGTCCCACCAAGCCAGGATCATTCACTCAGAGAAGTCAAAACCAGAAGAAGCTCTAGGGGTCTCTGTAGCTGGACTAGTGTCCAAGTACAGGCCAGGTGGGCACCGGGTAGATATGGCATTTTTGAGAAAGAACACAACCCTCACCAAAAATAAGAGCTCTGCCCCCTCTCCCACAGCATCAGTGCCACTCTAGTGTGAGGGGGTGGGGGAGGCCGTCCACTCCCAGGGCCATACCCTGAAGGGGCTTGCTGTCCAAGGACTCCTGTTTCAGGGCCCTAGAGCCGGTATCTTCAGAGGCTTTTGAGAGGGACTGCTCCCCACAGGCCTGATGAGCCTTCTCATTCTCTTCTTCTCCCTCCAGGGTCAAGCTCCTCAGGTCTTCCTGCAGAGTGAGGTCTACCTTTTCTTCACTGACATCTGTGGGACTCATAGCCAGTGGAGCAATGACAGGCGGAGAGGACTTGTCTCCAGATTGCCTGGAAAAATCTGATGTCAGAAACAGCAGCAGCAGCCAGCACATTCACCCACCCTAGCCAGGGAAGAGTCATTCAGGAGTTCAAAGCCAGCAAGAGCCAACAGGCAGGAACACCCAAGACAGCAGAGCACTGTGCGCTGATCTCAATTCTATTTCAATTCAAGCTGGGCCCAGAAAAGCCTCATTGCCTCAGTGTCAGTGTCTTTGAAATGGGGACTAATGCTTGCTACCTTCCTATTACAGGAATGACTACTTATTTACTAGTAGACAACCTGAGAGAGAAAGACTAAAGAAAAAGCAAGTCTGAGGCCAGCCTGAACTACATAGCAAGACCCTGACTTAAAAAAAAAAAAAAAAGCTAAGAGTTTATCTCAGTGGTAGAATGCTTGCTAGCAGGCACCGATCCTGGTTCAATGCTCAATACCACATTTAAAAGGGGGGGGAAAAGACAGTTAAAGATAAACCACTGAAAATGTCCCCTTCATGAGTAAAAACCAGTAAACCATTTGAAGTTAGACTATACGATTAAGAGCCAGGTGTGATGGTACATGCCTATAATCCCAGCACTTGGAGGGAGATAGAGGCAGGAGGATCAGGGGTTCAAGCATCACCAGCTAGATAATGAGTTTAAGGGTAGCATGGGTTACATGAAACCCTTCATGTAATGGTTTACACGGTCCACTTGAAAGAAGCTGGGCATAGTGGTGCACATCTTCAATCCCAGCACTTGGGAGGCAGAGGGAGGAGGATTGCCATGAGCTTGAGGCCAGCCAGAGACTACACAGTGAATTCTAAGTCAGCCTGAGCTAGAGTGAGACCCTATCTTGGAAAAAAAAAAATCCATCTATTTTACCAGTTTGGTCAAACACAAGCCAGGGGCTCAGCCTTTGAGGCAAAATCCAAATACCTGGACTACACAGAGAAGCAAAACAGTGGCTTCTGTGTTAAAGCAAATGCAATCTAATGTGCAAAGTCGAGCTTACCATGGTTCACTCCTCAACCCTAAGAAGAAGACAGGAAAAACATGATACCACACAGCAGAGCATGCACAGAAGTAAAAAGCTTAGCCAAAATTCTGTAAAGCAAAATGAGCTTTAACTAATAGCTGCAGCAGGGCTTGCTAGTATTTTTAATAGTTTATTTAGGCAATTCGTATCAGGCACAGAACAAGAATTTTTTTTTTAATGTGGGAGTAGGTAGAGAAGGGCAGGTGCTGATCAAATTTAAGACATGACCTTGATTGTTGTTGCCCAGACTGAGAGTTGGAAAACAAGGATTGGTTGGATGGCTTAAGAGTTAAAGGCACTTGCTTGCAAAGCCTGTCTGCCCAGGTTCAATTCCAAAGACACCCACGTAAACCAGATGCAAAAAGTGGTATAAGTGTCTAGTGTTAGCAAGAAGCTCTGGTACACCTATCCACATACACACCACAATAAATCAATTTTTTTTTTTTTTTGGTTTTTCGAGGTAGGGTCTCACTGTAGCCCAGGCTGACCTGGAATTCACTATGCAATCTCAGGGTGGCCTTGAACTCACAGCAATCCTCCTACCTCTGCCTCCCGAGCGCTGGGATTAAAGGAATGCGCCACTACGCCTGGCTAATAAATCAATTTTTAAAAGAAAACAATGTTCTAGGAGAACATCAGTCACCTATACTCTATACCTGCTTTAAAAACAAAACAACAAAAAAAAACCCCTTTAATTCCAAAAAAAGTAAAAGATAAAGCCAAACCAATGCTTGGCAAAAGACTAGCTACATAGAGCCATGCTTTGTGGCACACACATACAACCCCAGCACTCAGGAGGCTCAGGCAGGAAGATATTGAGTTCTAGGCCAGTTTATTAAGACCCTGTCTTAACTCCCCTGCCCAGAAACAAACAAAAATACCAACTACACTGTTTGGAAATATGACAATATCCAAAAAAGGAACTGGGACATGGCTTTTATAGCCAGTATGATACTTCCATAATGAGCAGGACACCCTGGACATAATATCAAAACAACATAAAAATAACCAACTACTGTCCTTGTGTCTGACAATTGTCTGGCTTCAGAAGCACTTGTCTCAGGACCAGATGGTGCCTACAACATGCAGAGCACAAAGGCCAAACGGACCAGAGTCTACGAACATCACCACAGCCAGAGGCAGAGTACACAATCCCCAAGGTTTTCCAGATCTGCTGAGTCTAACATCTTCCTAGAAAATAAGCAAAGTTAGCTGAGTGCAATAGCTCACACCTTTAACACCAGCACTCAGGAAAGTTCCAGGTCAGCCTGGGCTACAGTGAGATGTGGCCTCAAACAAACAAAAAAAACAAACAAACAAAAAAAAAACAAAAAAAAAAAGTTGTCTCTAATTTCTTATGTGCAAAAGAAAAAAAGATAGATTTTCCCCACATTTGGCAAAGAAATGGAAGTCTGAGGCTAGCAAGTTTTGGAAAAGTGTGCCTAGAACCTTGAACTTCTGGATCTCAAGCCCCATGTTCCCTCTGCCCATGCCTGCTCCCTGTAAACCTACCACAAGTGGTCCTGGTATGTGTGAAGCACAGAGAAGCCCTTTCCCCTCAGTCCTGAAGCCAGCATCTCAGCTGTGGACACAGCAGCAACTCCGATGGCTATGGGGGCTCTAGGAAGGAGTCCAGAGGTGAGGGTCAGGTGAGTCTTTTGACTGTTTTCACAACTGTTCATACAATTACTCTTTATTTATTAAAAAGGAAGTGGCAGGACAGCTTGGTGGTAGAATACCTGCCTAGCATACATGAGACCCTGGATCAAAAAAGAAGTAACAGGATTAATAACTACAAATATCCCAAAAGCCAGCCAAGTATGCATTTAAAGTAGGTAAATTGTATGGTATATAAACTATATTTCAATAAATCTATCAAAATATTAAAAATAAATACAAAGGATGAGACAGTCTGAAGGTGATGAAAGATAAAGAAAGGCCAAGAGAAGGCCAAAGACAGAAGGAAAATTGAAGAAATGACAACTAAATGCAATATGGTATCCTAGACTGGCTATTTGCATGGAAAAATAAACACTCATGGAAAAACTAGGGAAATACATATAAAAGTTTTAGCTTTATTCACAACCTTGACTCAGTGTTAATCCCCTAGCTGTAATAACTATACTGGGTTACGTGAAATGTTACACTTTAATTTTGGAATAGATCATGACTCTCTGCACTATCTTTGGCATTATCTTGTAAATATATATTTTTTTAATTTAAGTTTTTAAAAAATGCAAGAGCTATAGCCAGGCGTGGTGGTGCATGCCTTTAATCCCAGCACTCGAGAGGCAGAGGTAGGAGGATCACCATGAGTTTGAGGCCAGCCGGAGACTACAGAGTGAATTCCAGGTCAGCCTGGCCTAGAGCGAGACCCTACCTCCAAAAAAAAAAAAAAAAATGCAAGTGCTGCAGCTGCAGCAAACACCCTCGTGGACACTCCACAGGCTCACCAACGTTCTCAGTGGCCCACTGCCTGCTTCTTCTAGAGCCTGTTTGACTTGCAATCCTTTGTCCATATGCTTTGGAAGTTGTCATTTTCCTCCACCTCCCTTTTACTATGTTCCTCTGCCCCCCACAAGGCACAGCTGCCTGACAGTACCTGTTCCCCACCAAGGCAATGGCACAGAGGTCACCTTTCTGTACCTGAGGCAGACCCGCAGGGGGCACCACTACTCCAGGCAGCATCAAATCTGCAGCAAACAAAAGCACCACAGTTTACTTTCTGCTCCCATTATTTTCACGTTTTCTCATCATTTACCCATTCACTCACAACAGCAGCAACAAAAAGGGATCAGGTATCAACTGTTACTCATTAAAAAATGAAAAGGGTCACTTGAGCATCCTTTGCAGGGCTCAAACAGTAGCTATCCATGGAGTGTCCTATACCATGATCTATTTGTGCTGGCTCCCTAAACACTTATGACAGAGAGGTGCAGAGACCTCAAAGAACATACAGGAGGGAGTGGGACCCGCTATTCCACATTATGACACAGAAAATGGATAACTTCATTAAGTGAGCTGGTGTACACTGAGGAGGTTTCAGGCAATAGTTGAAGTATAGGAAAATCCTCTTACCTGCTCCCCCTACCAGTTTTTCGTGGACCATAGGCCATGTTGTGAAGGTTGGCAGAAGATCAGGATAGGACCATAGTGTGTACACTGTACAAAAAGAGACCGAGCGAACACTTATTACCAGAAAGTCAACCTTCTAGGGAACTGGCAACAATGCTCACTTGAATTAAAATTCAAGGTGGGGAAGGAAGGGAACCCTCAGGTCAAAGCTACAGAAGTATACAGGCTTCCCAGAGAGACTGGAGGCAGCTGTTGCTCTATCCAAAATGCCACCAGAAAATAGCCACAAAGGATGAGAAGTCAGGCAGAGGACCAATGCTTTCACTTATGATTTCAGAAGCAAACAACCTACCAACATGGAGCCAGCCTTCAGGAATTTTGAAACTTCCTCATTGTTTATCACTTTTGTTAGCTCTTTTCATAGTTATCAGCAGTGAAACTTTTAGATTAAAAAAAAAAAAGTCACCAGGTGGGCATGGTGGCGCACACCCTTAATCCCAGCACTTGGGAGGCAGAGGTAGGAGGATTGCCTTGAGTTCAAGGCCATCCTGAGACTACATAGTGAATTCCAGGTCAGCCTGGACTAGAGTGAGACCCTACCTTGAAAAAAAAAGTGTGTGTATTCAAGTAGTAGAAGGGAGGGCTGGTGGAAGGGGCCCAAGACATGCACTGCCCAGCTGCAGTTGGCTTCAGCTGAAAGCTCCAAGGACTAAGTAGGTTTCAGCATCTACACAAAAAGGACACTGAGTCATTGAGATCTGTGACAAAGAATGCAGAGAATCTAAACGTAATAGTTTACATGGTCCATTTGAAAGGACCTGGGCCTGCCTGAGAGGGATTATCGTGGTTAGGTTAATAGAAGTGGGAGGACCACCTTTAAATCTATTTAGCACCATTTCTTTGCAGGGGTCCTGAGTGTATAAAAAGTAGAGAGCTGGCTAAGCTTTTTGTCTCCTCCCTATGGGCTGAATGTGACCAGCTCTGCTCCAAACCCATAATGGACTAGAACCTAGAACTGTAAACTGAAATAAACTTCCTCCCATATCTTCTTGTTAGGCATTCTGTCCCCGCAACCGGAGGTAACTAATACACTTAGACAACAATCAGAGCCTAAGAAAAATCTCTGTGAGGGATCCCAACTGAAGCCCGTCCCTGACACGGCTGGTCACTTCATAAATTTAGCTTTCCCAGCATAATGTTTCTCTTCAGTATTTTAAGGAAAGATAGTTTGACAGATCATATTTACATGCCCAGAAATTCCATCCTTTTAAACACCTCTGCTCCATCCCTGGTTAACCCACTCAACATCGCCCCTCTATCTCAGAACTTCCCTAATTTTCTGTTTGTTCGAGGCAGGGTCTCACTCCAGCCTAGGGCTGACCCGGAATTCACTCGGTAGTCTCAGCCTAGCCCTACCTTCCCATGTTGGCCGTTTTCTCTACCCTCCTTTCCCCACCTATGGCAGTTTCTGGTCTAGAAAGACTCAGTTCTAGGAACACTAGGTCTGCAAATATCCTTGAGAACAATATTGGGAGATTTTGTACTTATCTATGAGAGGCAAGCTAATGGGGGAGGGGAAGAGACGCAAACTGGTGTTAGGTGAGGACTATAATGTGTGCCATACCTGTGGGATATAGATTTTTCTCCAGTTCAAATAGGATGGGGTTACCACCACTCATGTACACGGTTACGGCATCGCCTTTGTGAGCATACAATTTCACAATGTAGATCTCCTCCTTCCCAGGTATTAACTCAGAGACCTGATCTGTTCCAAGGGTGGGAAAAGCAGCTGTCACATCAGCCCGAAGCTTTCTCCTGCGGAAAGTACACCAGCACTGTGAGGCCTACCTAGATGGGCTTTTAATCGCTACAGAAATTCCCAATGGCTCCCTGTAAGATCATAAAGGCCAAGAAAAGGCAGTCTTCAAACTTCCAAATTTCGATTCTTTCTCATCCAGTCGTCTCATCTATTTGCACAAACTCCTGGGAATGTCTTCCCATTTTGCAAATAGATGCCCAGTGAACAATCAAAGTTAGCCTGACACAGAAAATCCAACCATGGTGACTCTGCATGCCTAGCCCTCAGACCCAGGCCTTTCTCATAATATTTGGCAAATCTGCTAGTTTACGATTAAATAGTATGCCATGGCACCAAGAACGACCCCTGTTCAAGACTGCTTCCAACATTCCAGAGGACATGCCAGTATCTACGACACTAACAGGTTTCACCTGCCCCAGGTAGTGCCTTACCCTCCCCCTCCAGCCGTCTCTGTGTGGAGTCATCACTGGACACTCGTCCCTGCACTTTGAGTTCTCCATATTCCGTCTGGTCTCCCCCAAGGGGCTCTAATCTCCGTGGAGGACAAGTCCCTGCATTCTCTCATTTCTGCATCCTCCAAGCCTAAATATTTTGTGGTCAGTAAATGCTGATCAAGTTA